>CAJHQQ010002122.1:0-72252 GCA_905132885.1 Moricandia moricandioides
AAAACCAGCAGGTAGAAGATTTATTTGAGAAAGGTTTCGCTCGATTTAGTTCTTTGCCATGGAGTGTATTTTCTTTGATGATGTCAGAGCCGAGGATTTGAGGAGCAGAATTGCTACATTCACATAGGAGCCTTCAAAGTCTTTCAAAAACTTCTGGATTAAATTCAAACCTACCAAATAGATTGTCCACACCATGGATTCAATGAAGTGCAACTTCTCAGCACTTTCTTCATAGCTATTGATTTATCTTACAAGATGGTTTCAGACACAGTCAGTGATGGACATTTCTGCACTAGGAGTCCTGCAGAAGCTACCATATTGATAGAGAATTTAGCAGCTAGCACCAACACAAGGACAATGATCATGATAGGAGAAAATTGGCCCATACACTTACCAAGGATAAGATGGAAGAAGTAAAATCCAAGTTGGATAGTCTTTAGAGGTTTCTGAAGAAGCAAGTTAGCTTCGCAGAAGGTGTAGAAGCTATAGGATTTGACAATGAGAAAGGTGAAAAAAAAAGGATATAAACTTTGTTGGAAATGGATTCCAAATATATGGGAACCAGAACAGAAACTCTTATTGCAATGGTCACAGGAGTGGCTACAACCAAGGATCACAGTAGTAGAGACCCTACAGCAAAAACATAACCTATGGAGCCTCTTACTATTAGAACACCCCATTAGATACACAGGAGAACAAGATTGAAGCCATGATTGACAAGGTTTATGAATGACAACACAAGATAACAGTAGACTTCAATGGAAAGATTGATGTTTTATATACCAATCTCAACACAAAACTTGTAGCTCTCAACACCCATGTGAAGAAGCTAGAGAATCAAGTGGTGAGATTAGTGAGGCTGTAAGGAGACAAGAAGCTTTAATCAAAAAAATATTGTGGTTGGAAAGAAGCATCACGTTAGTGTCATCATTGATAATGACCTTTGGGAATTTGTGGAAGAGATTAGGCATCAAGAGGAAGAAATTCGTGCAAACCCCTACCATGTTCGAACGACCATCGATCGACAGCCAAATCTCACCAAGGATCGACGGTACTTGAAAATTCTGAGTATAAAGAGATGGACATCGGTCGACAGCCGGACTCTACCATCGGTTGATGGCCGATCAAAACAGAAGTATGTCAATTGCCAAGCATAAACCTGAGCCTTATATATACTCATAGGAACTCGACCCACACCCTACCCAAACCTAGACAGACATATATGTTAGTCCATACGGTAAAATATGAAACTCTAGAGAAACATTCTAGAAGAAATAAGAAGATCCCTAAGCATCTTAGAAGGGAAGCTAGTGAGAACGAGATGGACAACTTTACTACCCTTAGAATCCCTTTAGAAATCCCATTCGAAGAAGCTTATTACACTCATACATTGTGGATGTTCTTCAGAGAAACCAAGGAGACTGATGAAGACATTGAAAGAATGTTTGATCATCTAAGGGAGAAGATAAAACATAGGGTTAAGTTGAAGAAGAGAAGCAACCCTGGGAAGTTTGTGGTTTCCTGCAACATTAAGGAACATAACTACCCTCATGCAAACTGCGGCACTGGTTCTTTAGTAACCATTATATCAAGAACCATGGCAGAGGTGATCATCTAAAATGTGGAGCCTTCTAGTGATTCATTCATTATTTGGATTGCTCTAAGGTGAGTCAAAAACCTTCAATTGCAAAACGGTGATGCCCTAATTCATGCAGACATTCATGTCTTGGACGTCCAAGTGGAGCAACATTCATCCATGCTGCTTGGAAGAGCTTTCATGGCCACGGTAGGAGCAGTATGCGACATGAAGACAAACACTTGTATCAATCTCTTATTGATTAAAATCATTACTATGAACATGTTCAAACTAGAACCAAAACTACTCTCATTGATTTGGTTCACGAACTAGGACTTGTGGCCAGGTGTTTCTATGATTTTGAGCGATAGAAAGAGTAGGACGATGGAGCATCGATCGACACCCAACCCTATGCATCGATCAATGTTTGTCACCAACAATCGATCGACACCCACCCTTCAACATCGATCGACGACAACCCGAGCTTGGGCATGATACAACTAACCTAGATTACGATGAATCTTATCTTGAAGAAGAAACAATCGAGTAATGTTCCCTTAAACTAGAGAAGGCTGGAAATTTCAGAACATCAGATGATACATGTATAGCGCCATCGATCGACGGTGGTCCCTAACCATCGATCAATCATGATCAGGCAGAATACAATTCATATTATGGTTATCTCAGACCAGATGAGTTCGGAATCATGAGGGATACAGAAGGATATGCAAGAGAAATGGATGGAAAACTTCTCAACGTGTCTAAGGAGAATGTAGCAGACATACTCACAATGGCCAATGGATCAGGAAATCTCTTCAGACAAAAACAACATGATAACCTTGCAGATAACAACAAGGCTGTGATCGACGCAACAGTGCTGCCGTTGATCGCCACTCACCTTGCAGAACACTTTGCCGGTTAAATATCAGAACCTGAAGTGTTTGATCCAGAGAATTTTGATTATGGAGAAGAAAGAGATGAGTATGGCATCTACAGACACAAATATGGCAATGCACGAACATTAGATGGCAGAATCACCAATGTGTTAAAGGAAGACATCACTGATAATCTTCAGAGAGCAGCCATCGTTGGACACACTTGTCTTTGTTTGCAAGAGTATGCAGAGAACTTTGATAGGACCATGCCAGAAATATAAACATACAACAGAGCAAAAGTAGATGACATGGTACAAGGAAGCTACAGAGCACATGAGATGTTGATGGATGACTATTACAAGAGGATTGAAGATATCTATTATTCATTCAACAAAGTATTATCTGGTTAACCACGTGCATGGATGAGATGAAGCAAAAGATGGACTATACTCGTCAGATAATACAGAGACAGCACGCGAGTAGAGCAGATAAAGCACCATCGATCGACGGACGAGCTTGACCAACGATCGACGTGTCACGCTGACCATTTAGACAGAGGCTGGGTAACTGAAAAGCTGAGAGAAGATAAACATGATGGATTTTATGCATCTCAAGACATGATGATGGAAGAATCTCTAGGAGATTGGATGACATATCCATACCCATAGATAGCAGAATTTGGCTGGTTACACAAACGCATTGAAAACCTTCAGGAGAGGATGAGTTAAATTGAGATCACCAAATATAACATGGACAACCAAATAACCAAAGGTGAAGAAGCCATTAGAAGCTTTGTTGGTACCTGGTTTCAGATGAGCAAAAAGATGTGGACACTTATTTTCCAACAAAAGTGATACTCTACACCCACGTTGGTCCATACATTGCTAAACGTCAAGCTAAAGACTATAACCAAACTTTAATCGGGAGGCAACCCCCCTCCCCATTAGGTATGTTTTAAATTCATTTTATTTCCATGATTTTACTAATTTTAGTATTTTTCATTATTTGCTATGAAAAAATAACAACAGGAAGATAGAACCACCATCGGTCGACGACAGAGCACAACCATCGGTCGACACCCATCACTTACCATCTGTCAACACTCGTTACAGAGTCTGGTATCGATTTCTTCCTTAAGCTTTTACTTATGATTTACCTAACCGAGACGGGATAACACTAGGGACAATGTTATTAAAGTCTGGGAGAAAGTTTATTGATATTGTTTTCTATTTTGAGTTTTATTTCTATGTGTTTTATTGTGTGTTTATTGAGTCAAGAAAGGGATTGTGATCAGTTTAAAATTTTACTTAGTATCTAACCATTCTATAGCACCATTCTAGATTTGTTGATTGCAGAGAGTACTAGAGATACCAAAGTGGATCATCCTGCCACTATATCACACTTGCTTAGAAAGTTTGAAGGAACCGAAACTAACCTCCAACCTAATACTGACTTATTTGCTTGCTTTGGGGTTTGGCATAAATTGAATCGGATTCCTCTTGCAAGTCTGGAAGGTAAAATTCTGTATGCTTCTAATTCCCTTCTCACTCTCTCTTCGGCATCTTTATATATAAAGGTTGAGATGATTTCTTGGAAGATGCATAGGGGTAGGTAAATTACCAGTGACCCCATTGTTCTAATTAAGAAAGGAATGATCACACATTGTGAAAGCGAGGGATATGAAAATTACCTATGACCCATTATTCGCCTACACCTTGTCAAAAAAAAAAAGATGAACAAGATGGACTGTATCAATTCATTAGACTTATAAAAATAGAAAATAAATAAAGAGATTCCAGAGTAGATAGAAAGAGGGAAGAAAGGGAGCAGAGAAGACTACAATGTGTGTTCAGCTACTTGCAAGAGTAAGAGTCTGTGTGTCCTCTGATCGATACTCCAAAGGTAAAGCATGCAATTTTACTTGATGCAAGAAATGAGATTTGTAGAGGGGTGAGTCAAACTAGTATTTGCTAAGTTGTTGGTAGAATGATTTTGGTTGTTATACTAGGATAAGGTATATAAAGTTTCTCTAAGATTGAAACTTGTTCGATGTGGTTGTGACATAGTAAGGTGAAAATGATGAGCTAGAGATTTTGTGAATCCATGTATTTTCAAACCTCTTCCACAGGTTCATCCTTGTTTTGCTTGAGGAGAAGCAAAATGTTAAGTCTGGGGAGTTGATAAGTCATAATATTTATCACTTTTAGACCATGTTATAGGCCCTAATTCAAGTTTTTATGTGTATCTAGGATGTATTTTAGTGTCTTTTCAGGTCCAAGTGAATTTTGTAGCATTATAGAGAGTATGAGGCTTTCTGGAGCTCAAAGAGATTGGAAACCATGTAGCTGGTCAAAATCAGGAATGAACGTGTCGAGATAGAGATTTGCATCGATTGACGACGCCCCCTTGCCGTCGATCGACGGTCAAAATGCAGTAGCCAAATTCTGAGAATATCATACCTAAAGCTCAAGTCACAAAAATTACAAGATTGCCGTTGGACTTGTTTTACCTATAAGAAACCATTCTTGTAAAAACTTACACGAAGCATCATTCGTATAATAAGATCAACTTATACAAAGAAACGTTTGAGAATAAACATAACAGCCTTTAAGAAGAATTATTTTAGAAAACTTTTGTATACCTAAAAGCGGGGCTGTATGATTTTTCTCTCAAAGACAAATCTAAACTCTATCTCCTCGCACTAGATCTAACAGATCTCTTCCTTTAGCCTTACGGCTCGACTGGCTTCTTTTTCTCATAGCTACAGCCGAACAGAACATCATCCTGCGACTAACTCCAGACGGATTCAGTATCAAGCCTTTTAGGCTTCGTCCCCCTTGGACAAAAACAAAAACAACTTCCATATGAAATCCTTTCATTAAGACTTTCATAACTAAACAAGGTTATATTAAAACAATTTTCATACGAATAAGAGAAGCATTATACGAAAAACTCATCTTATGACTGAATCCTGAAGTGAAAAGTTGTTCTCTACCAAATCGGATTCTTTAACGCTGAAGACTCTGGCATACTTATCCTATCGATCTCGACAAATTCTCTTTGTCCCTCGGCCAACTACACCTTCCCGTAAAAGCTCAAACCAGAATTCGGCATTCTCGGCAAGGGCAATTGTAAACTAGCACGACCTTATGCTAAAACAAAATTTGCATGGTTTAATCTTTGACTTACAACGTCCTCGGCTATTTGGCTGAACACAGCCCTCACACGGAGTCAAAACATTTGAGCAACCAAGCTCCACCTAGTCACTCAATGGAAAAACGACAATCCGAAGTTCGTCTAAAAATGCTGAGTGATAACTACACAAAAAACTATCGTGTAACCCAAAAAAAATAAATCATCAATAATTTTTTAGAACAACACTCGATCCTAACAACTAAACAGTAACAAAATATACAAACTTCTCGTCAATCTACCAAATTCTACATGCTCCAGAACTTTAAGTCGGCAACATTTTATACTTAAAACGCAGCATATAAAGAAACACTCGTAACAAAGCTCGTAGAGCTATACGAAGTATCCTCCTAAAAAATATAGGAAATAAATCTCGCAAGGCAACTCCTCACAAAGCATAGTGAAGGAAAATGTTTCTTCCCAAGGACAAATTTACACGCCCCTTGGTCCTACTTCTTAGATCACAAATCAAACGATTTTCAAACAGAAACAACAGTTTCGGCTGCAAAACATCCTCAACCAAACCAAAATGTTTCTCGACCGCAAGGTCAAAACATAACCTTTACACCACCGCAAAACATATCCAAATCCACAAACTTTTCAAACCAGAAACACGGTATACGAAAGATATTTTTATAGAAAAGACATTTTCAATTAATTCACTATAAAAACAAACTTCGATTGTGCAATATCCGCAAACAAACCAAAATATTTCTTGGCCACAAGGTAAAACCAGACCTTTATGCAAAACGCGAAAACTTATCTACCACGTTCTCATAATGTAAAATTTTACTCGAAAGAAAAACTCAGTCTTCAGCACCACGAGACATCGTGAACATTTGAAGAACTGGCTTTAAACAAAAAATACCTTCCTTGATGATTATTCCATCTCAGGAACTCGAACAACATACGCACTAACATCTATGTAAAAACATCCTTCGTGAAGGCTCAAACTCAAACGAATCTCACTAACACTTACCATTATGTTTGTTGCTAATCACAACAAACAAACTATAACGTCCTATACAGACTTAGCCATCTCCTTCATAGAGCTCGGCTCTCAGACATCCGACACAAGGATAATAGCGCCCCATAAAGGAAATCTAAAATTTTTGGTCAGTACTTCCAGATGACTTGGAAATTGTCCTTGGATAGATACTCGGTTCCCGATTACTGTAACTCAAATAAGCAGAGAACTATTCGCAGACTTCAATATTGAGATGGAATCAAGTCAAAACCGCAACAGGTGATATAAGCCAAAACAGGCACCACAAACACTAAACCGATAATAAGCCTAGGTTTTTTACTAAACCCAACACACTGGTCTTACACATCTCAAGGCATAGTATCAACAGATCAATACGATTCCAAAATATGTCCCTTCCTTTCTATTTGTACGTTTACGAAATCTTCGAATTAAAAGCGTTCGAGCATTATCATCTTACACAATGATAAGTATAACGATCCGCTGAGCGACATAAATGAGAGAGAAATCATACTTTGTCCCTCTATCTCCGCGTATAGCTGCTCTTGTAGTTTTAAAGGAAATAACCTATGATTTTATAAATTCAAAACCAACAGTCTATGAGGCTAGTCTCGAAGCCAACAAAGGTCGAATATAAAATGCCATCGGCAGCAACATTCTTTAAATCTCCACACAATGCATAACTAGGTCGTAAAGGTCCCACTAGAAAGCAAGTTATAAGAATATTAAGTCCAAAATGAACTATGAAATGCTTTATCCCTTCAAAAGGGGTACGTAGGCAGCCTTCATAAGGCGCAGCCCCAATCCTATCACATTCCCTCTTAAGAGGAAAGAAGAGTGAGCCAACCACTTCAACTGTCAGAAAAACCAATTTCGCCAGTGAACATTTTAGCCACTGATTCCACGTAAAATCTTGTAAGTTGAGGGGGCTAACAGCTGGGGTCAAAATCTGTCATGGCGAAATCAACAGCTAAAATCTTCTGAGAGAATATACCTTAAACAAATATGAGTTGGAAATATCAAAAGAACTACATCGAATAAGCAGAGCCTATTTTCGTATACTTCATTTCGAATAAGAAATGCAAGAGTTTCTATCCAAACATGAAAGATCGGAAAAGTCTTCTTGCAGAAGGTTTTGTGATCTTCTAATAAATTTTACGAAACATCTTTTCGTTAAACAAAAGATTGGAAAGTTTCCACGGAAGAACCTCGTAGGAAAATCTAGGAGATAACCTTACATAAAAAAAATTCAGGAAATATTGCGGAAACACTTACGTAGAACAAACAAAGTAGTTCTGAGAGTCTACGAAGCGATCAACAGGGAGAATACGGAAAAGGGACCACCACTCCTTTAGCTCACTCCCATCGCCACACAAGCTCTCCCATCGCCACACACAAGGATTTCATCACCTCACAGAGCCTCTCATCGCCACATAGAGTCTCTCATCACCTCACAGAGCCTCTCATTGCCCCATAGCACTCATGATCGCTACACAGCCTCTCCGTCTCTCTCTCTCTCTCTCTCTCTCTCTCTCTCTCTCTCTCTCTCTCTCTCTCTCTCTCCCTCTCTCTCCTCCTGATCGCCTCAGAGCTCTCTCATCGCCACACAGCATATATCATCTAATTTGAGGCGCTGTGAGCTCTCACTGTGTTCTCCTTTGAATCACGGTCAAAATATCCTTCATTTCACCTCAACCATATAATCAGCCAGATTGATCAAGTCTATTGCCGATGGCCTATTTGGTCCATTCACTCACCTTTGTCATGCGCTAAAGAGTGCCACATGCTTATCCTTATCCTTTATCCCTGAAGGATCAATGACAGGTCGATCTTCAAGTAACTATTGTTGATTGCCTTCTTATCTTGACTAACCAATCAACTCTTCCTTCTTTACGATCAAGTTTCTCCCATTTGGGTTGCCTTTTATTTTTGAATGTTTGGATGAACATGGAGTAATGCTTGACAAATTTCGTATACAGTCTGTGGATTTCATTGATGGAATCCTTGGACAGCATGGAGAACTAATTTTAGAGTTGGTGTGTTGAGTCTTTCTACGATCATCTGACAATATTCGGCATCCTTCTCCTTGTCGGTAAAATATGCTCGTTCCATGGCTATGTTGGACGCAATCATATGATTGCTAGGATTGGATTCTCTTGACAAGGATGGGATTCTCTTGATGTCAGTGATTTTCTTTGTGAAGAGGGTTTTTAGAGTTGCAGCGAGGACATGCATAATCTTGGAAGCCGAGCTAGTTACTTTATGGATTTTTGAGTTTATATCTTGCATTGAACTCTGGAGGTCGGAGATTAGCTGGTTGTTCCTTGATAGGCTCATTGAATTGAAGGGTTGTTGGTGCGGAAGAATTGTCTTCTTTATGTCTCAGGATTGTTGTCATTGGCGGCAGGAGATATGATGACCGCAGCTATTGTAATAAGATGCTCATTGTTTTGTTAGCTTTGTCTTGTTGAGCAAGACAATCCATTATGTTTTACGTCATCTCCATCATGTTGGTGAAATCGGCAGTCGGAAAGGTTTTTCTTGCGATGGTGACATCTTTAGTGGTCATGATCAATCTTTCTTGACATGTCTTTATGAATCCCCACAGACGGTGCCAAAATTTTAATCTGAATTCAGCACATACTGGATGTGTACAAGAATTTCATAAGTCAGTTATTTGAAAGATATTTATTGATTGATCAACGAGTCAATCACAAGAGAGAATGACAAGATTTTGTGAGAATTAGGTAATTTTAGCAACAACAAATAGACTAATGAAATCCTAATTTTTTGCCGAAAATTATTTGTTTGTGAATACCTTTCTTGGTCTTTGGCCTCTCTTTTATTTAGTCAAATTATTTCCTTTGTCTCTAAGTTAGCTTTAGGCCGTCTTTTAGCCTAAGTGAGTTGAGTCCAATTATTTGATGGGGATTGTCCAACGGATGTCATTTATCGTCAACATCATGGCAGGATCCCAGTTCTTGTGTTCGATGTGGATAACTTCATTTTCTTCTCCATTAAATTTGGATTTAATAGTTGACAGGAGGGTTTTAATGTATTTTACTGCAAACTCTATCAAATTAACCCTACGAACTACTCGTGCCAAGAGAAGTCAAATTGTAGTATTTAGGGATCAAATCCACATGGAGCGTGGGCACACAATAAACTCCATACAGTCGTGATTAAGCTAGGCAAATAGATTAATAAGCAGTAATAAACTATAGCAGATAATTGATTGATTGGTAAGTAAACAATAATAATAAATAGCTAGATCTAGGGTTTCAGTCAAGTGGATTATAGAGGATAGAAGCTAAGGGTATTAGTCGGAGAACTCGAGATCTAATGTAAAAGATGACCAGCTCACGCTGCGAGTCTAATCTATTGACTAAGTCCGATGTCTCAGCTCTTGCTTGTTGACACGGAATGACCGTCGATCGATGGCAATATTCCTGCGTCGATCGATGGTCTCTTGAGTCAAGCTTTATGACCTAATTTGTTATGTTCACTAAATGAACTGAATCAACTCTCGTTTGTTTCTAGCAACCTAGCTCAACAGGATTAATTCTAGTAGTAGACCATGCTCTCGCTTACGCCTAACTATCCTATGATCAGGGTTATAGTTAGCTACTCTAGAACACAAACTATAAACATAATTTTATTGATAAATCTAATAATAACCCAATCAATTATATTGTTTGGTTAATCCAACAATACCATTAATAAGCCATAAACCTAACAAGAGATCTACTCAGACATGATCTTTGTCACAGAAATCATAGATGAATAGAATAAATATAGAATATAAATAAAATAAAGAACAAAAGAAGTTCAGGAGGACTCTGAAGGAGTTCCTCCCTTCTCTCAACCCTAGAACAATAGATAGAATAAAGCGTCGTTAGTGTTCAAGCGTAGCCGTCAACAATGGCTTAAAAAACATATAAATAAGGTTTTAGGTCGTCCATGGGTATTTTGGTAATTTGTGATGACTTCTGGGCTTAAGTCGTCCATAAAAAAAGTCTGTCCTGTATTATTGGATCACCTTTGATCGACACCAAGGCTGTACCGTCGATCGACACTCATTCATCTTCTCGACAGCTTCCTCTAACGAAGCAGATAAACCACTCTCTAGTACAATGGGCATAACGTTAGATCTAACCGTCAGATGGACCTCAAACCGGTTGCATTGGAAAGCTAATTCAAAGATCTATATTCTGTAAAACTATCAGCTTAATCTCACTGTGGAAAGATCTCCATCCATGGCTAAACATCGGACGCATGTTTGCAGTTCTGCATCTCTAAAAGCTTCAGAACCACAAAAGTTCTCCAGAACGTACCTTAACCTGAAAATACTCTAAAACATACTCTAAACACATATAATAGAATTTAAATAGGGATGATATCATGGCATAATAGTGGTAAATATCAGGCCGCATCAACTCCCCCAAACTTAACCTTTTGCTTGTCCTCAAGCAAACTAGCATGCGAAAGAGGTTTAAAAAGCGGAGACTCACATAATGTCTAAGTATAACTGTCACCCTACTTTGTTGCAACCACATCCGATCAATTCAATCACAGATAAACTTTATATACCCTATCCTAGTATAGCAACCAATTTCATTCTACCAACAACTTAGCAAATACTTGCTTGACTCACCCCTCTACTGATTTCATTTCTTGCATAAGATAAATGTGTATGCTTTACCTTGGAGTATCGATCAGAGGACACATGGACTCTTACCTCTGCAAGTATCTGAATACACAGGTAGTCTTCTCTGATCCTTTTCCTCTCTCTCTTCTTACTTCTTCTCAGTCAATGTCTCCCTTCTTTTGAGGGTATCATTTTATTTTTTTAATTGACTAAGATATTTGGATAAACTTCCATGAATCAAGCCCTAATGGTTTTTGCCACCATATCATGTTCACTTCTTTTTGACTTTTATCTTTTTTCTAGAATCATATGAATCAAGCTTTAATGGTTGTAGCCACCAAATCATGTTCGACTCCTTTTTTTAATCTGAAGGGGAGAGAGAGAGGGAATCAGAAGCACACAGATTTTTACCTCCCAGACTTGCAGAAGAAATCTGATCCAGTGTATAACAAATTCCAAAGGAAGCTAATAATGTCAGGATTAGTGTTGGAAATCAGCTTCGGTTACTTCAAACTTTCTAAGCAAATGTGATATAGTGGCAGGATGATCCACTTTGGTATCTCTAGTAATCTCTGCAAACAACCTTCTAAGAATGGTGCTAAAGTGTGGTTAGTCAGTAATAAATCTTGATCAAAGTCCCCTTCTTGACTCAATAAAACTTTTGAAAAACTTATATATATATATATATATATATATATATATTATATAAGACTCAAAACAAATAAATAGTGTATCGAACCTCCCCTAGACTTAAATTACATTGTCCCCAGTGTAATCCGTCCCAGATTGGTTAGGAAAAACCAAATCATAAGTAAATAGCTTAAGAGAGAAACTCGATACCAGACTCTGTAAAAGAGTGTCGATCGATGGCAGATGGATGGTGTCGACCGATGGTCATGATCCATGGTCGATCGATGTTTATTCTTCAGTGTCGATCGATGGTACACCTAGAAGTTTATACTCTGCTTTTTTTTAATTAAAGAAAATAAAACTCAAAATAGAACACAATATCAGTAATACCTCCCCCCCCCCCCCCCCCCCACATACTTATACAACACTATCACCAGTGTTATACAATCTGAAATTGGTGAGGAAATAAATCATAAGGACCAAATTTAACAAGGAAAAACGATATACCTACTTGTTGATGGTGACTGTCGATCGACACAGTTAACTGGCAATTGATTGATGCTCGGTTTGATCTGTTGATCGATAGTGATCAAGTGTCGATCGATGCTCTGTTCAGACTATCTTCCTCTGATCTCTTTCTTTTAAACGTGAAATAAATAAATACAAAATTAGTAATAAATGAAAAAAAATATAATTAAAACTTACTAAACAGTGGGTTGTCTCCCACTCAGCGCTTGTTTTTAGTCTTTAGCCTGACGTTTTCAAACTCTGATTCAGTTCGGATGAGATTGGGAACTTGCTCCAAAACAATTCCCAGTGTCCAATATCTTCAGCTTCATCACCCTTTTTGTGAAAGCCTCCATTGACTCTTCTCCTTTGTCTATCATTTCAGCAATAAGAAGTGCTCGAAGCTTTGCAAATGGCTGAAAGAAGCATCTGCTGCGCACTCTGTATTTCCTGACACCATCTGAGAAGTGGGGAATCAATGATAACTGAGGACCTTCCTTGATCCTTTTTCTCTTCTTCCAATTCCTCCTCTTCTTACCCCCAGACATATCTGATCTCGTGGTGCCTCCATCAAAAAGATTATGAAACACTTCAAACTCATTCTGCTCTGATTCCTGATGAGTGTCAATCGATGCTCTAGTGTTGTGGTTGATCGATGCTGCAATGGTGATGTTGTTCGATACTGCCATTCTGGTGTCGATCGATACTGCTTCTGCTGGGCCTTTTTCGACGTAACTTATATATCTCAACTCTCTCTGAGAAGCTACCGCATACATTTGATCATCAAATACCACACTGTAGGAACCTAGATGCACACTTCTATCTGGTGGGATAGGATAATCAACTTCAAATACAGCGCATGGAACCACAATCTTCATAAGATCATGTATCCTCTTCACTCTTTTGTGAAAGCCATCAGCTTCTTCTGTGCAGATAGGTTGTCTCTGATGTTTAGGGACAGCAAGATGTGGGGTCTTGGACACATGCATTCTCTCCTAAACCAGCCCTGGTTCAATCATGTAACCTGGTTGTTCGTACAACAATGATTGTCGATCGATGTCGGATAGGAAGTGTCGATCAATAGCATCTGCTGGGTGTCGATCAATATCATTAGGTGGGTGTCGATTGATGTTAGCCTTTGGTAAAGTCTCTAGATCTTTTCCCAAAGTGTGATGATCGTCATCAAGCTTCTGCTCCGAGTTCTGATGCATATCTTCAAACCATTCTTCTAGCTCCATAGTGACTTTCCTACTTGAATCCAAATCCCCAAATTGTTCTTTATCCTTTGGCTCCAAGAGATCTCCGATGGTGATGTTTCCTTCTACATCCGGAGCATGATAACAACTTGATACATTGGTGCCCTCCATCGTCAAGTCTGCAATGTCCAGAAGATAACTCGATCTTTCATGGATGTCGAGTGGTTTCGATCGCTAACCGGGGTTAGTGTCGATCGATGTTCAGGTCTTAGGGTCGATCGATGTTGAGTTCTTAGTGTCGATTGACGCCGAGTTCGGATCGATAATATCAGCTTCTTCTGCTCTGCTCGGCTCAAATCCACGATACTTAATACCCATTGCTACGTACTCGAGAAGCTGTCGTGGAATCTCGTCTTCTTTCTTAATTTGCCAAATTTCAAGGATCTTGTCCCATTTATTGTTGATCTCTCTTTCTCGAGCTGCTACAGCTTCATCGAGAAATTATAAAGGAATGCTCTTTCAATATCATCCCAGCGAGTCAGAGATCGTGGTTCCAGTCGACTAAACCACCTAAATGCATTCCCAGAGATAGAATAGGGGAAGATCTTGCAGAGCATGTGGTATTCAGGCACTTCATCTGCTCGCTTCTTGAGACTAGATCCACAAGTTCTTCGATGTGTTCCTTTCGGATCTTCATGAGGCAAACCTTGAAAAGAGTTATGAGCTGCCCAATCATACCATTCACGTCTCATATGGAAGTCATTTATCTCAGCAACAGCAATGACATCAGGGATCACAGCTCCTTGTGCATTTACCAATTGTCCTATACTGTTGCGAGGACGACCTTCTTCGTCTCGTAAGATCCCATTCTCATCAGCCTTAAGTATAAGAACTTCAATTTCCTCTGTCTTCTCGCAAGTGGCATCGCTCGACGGTGAAGTGTGTGTCGATCGATGTCCTGATGTAAGTATCGGTCGACGGTGAAGTATTGGTGTCGATCGATGCTTGCTTTTCTTTGCTAGCGATAACAGCTTGGAGGATGTCGATTGCCCTCGTAGACCGATAACTGCTTGGAGGATCGTGCGCGAGTCAGTAGGTTCCTTTTTTGAAAAACTAAGAAATCCTCTCCTCATTGCTTCCTGGTACTAATATGTATGTACCTGAAACACAAGAAAAAAATTTATGTAAGTAAACTAATATAGAAAAATACCTAGACTAAATCAAACAAATTGAGTCTAATGGTGAATCCTTGCTCCCCGGCCACGGCGCCAAATTTGACAGGAGGGTTTTTATGTATTTCAGTGCAAACTCTATCAAATTAACCATACAAACTACTCTTGCCAAGAAAGGTTGAATTGTACTATTTAGGGAACAAATCCACAGGTAGCGTGGGCACACAATAAACTCAATACAGTCACGATTAAGCTAGGCAAATAGATTAATAAGCAGTAAATAAACTATAGCAGATAATTGATTGATTGGTAAGTAAACAATAATAATAAATAGCTAGATCTAGGGTTTCAGGCAAGTGGATTATAGAGGATAGAAGCTAAGGGTATCAATCATAGAACTCGATATCTAATGTAAAAGACGACCAGCTCTCGCTGCGAGTCTAATCTATTGACTAAGTCCGATGTCTCAGCTCTTGCTTGTTGACACGAATGACCATCGATCGATGGTCTCTTGAGTCAATCTTGATGACCAAATTCGATAAGTTCACTAAATTAACTAAATCAACTCTTATTTGTTTCTAGCAACCTAACTCAACAGGATTAATTCTGGTAGTAGAGCATGCTCTCGCTTGTGCCTAACTATCCTATGAACAGGGTTATAGTTAGCTACTCTATAACGCAACCAATAAACACAATTATATTGATAGATCTAATAATCACCCTAGCAATTCTATTGTTTGGCTAATCCATCAATACCATTAATAAGCCCTAAACCTAACAAGAGATCTACTCATACATGATTTTTGTTACAGAAATCGTAGATGAATAGAATAGAAAACAAATAAAGAACCAAAGGAGTTCCTCCCTTCTCTCCTAACCCTAGAACAATAGATAGAATAAAGTTTCGTTAGTGTTCAAGCGTAGCCATCAACAATGGCTTAGAAAACATATAAATAGGGTTTTCGGTTGTCCATGGGTATTTTGGTAATTTGTGATGGCTTCTGGGCTTAAGTCATCTATTAAAAAATTTGGTCCTCTCTTCTGGGATCACAGTCGACCGACACCAAGGCTGTGCCATCGATTGACACTCATTCATCTTCTTGACAGCTTCCTCTCGCAAGGCAGATAGACCACTTTCCAGTAAAACAGGCATAACTTTAGATCTAACCGTCAGATGGACCTCAAACCGATGGAATTGGAAAGCTAAGTCAAATATATATCTTCTGTCAAAATATCAGCTCAATCTCACATTGTAAAGGTCTCTATCCATGGATAAACATTTGACGCATCTTCGCAGTTCTGCATCTCTAAAAGCTCTAGAATCACCAAAGTTCTCCAGAACATACCTTAACCTGAAAATGCTCTAAAACATACTCAAAACACATATAATAGACATTAAATAGGGCTGATATCATGGCACAATAGTGGTACATATCAGGCCCTGTCAATAGTATTTTACATAGCCCTTGTTGGTTAATTTGGGTTGATAACTCGAATGCGTGTGAACTATAAACTTGGATAATGATCGAATCTCTATGATTTCCCTAAAGAGTATTTTGATCCTTTTCCAAGCATTTGGGCTACACAAAATCTCTTTGTAGGATAAGACAATCAAAGTCTCATTCTTGTTTTAGGCTAAAATACAAGAATAACAAATAGAGCTTTAATGTTTTTATGTATTTCTTCAAAGATTTTGATGATCTTTGAACATTGATCTCTCTCTCTCTCTCTCTCTACTAACTAGTATCAGATTTTTGATATAGCCTATTTGTTACCAGTTTTAGGCCGTGTTATAAGCTTTATTTAGGGTTTATTATGTGTGTCTACGCTATGTTTTAAGGTCTTTACAGGTCCAGGTACGTTTTGGAGATATATGGAGATACTTGGAGCTTTTGGAACATTTAGAAGAGAAGAAACCATAGCAGATCATTGAGAGAGTCAAAGTACAAGACAGTCATCGATCGATGACACTATCTTGGCATGGACCGATGTTTCAAGACCAAGATCAATCAATGTTTCACACTTGCGATCGATCGATGACCAATTCGCAGACAGCCGATCTCAAGCCCAAGTTAGAGACAAATGACGAAGATACCCTTGATGAGTTTTGACCTAGATTTTAGGGTTCTATATTTATACTTTATGTATTACACACATAAAAGTGTGGTAGAGAGTTTAGTTTTCTATTATAGTTTTAAGATTTTTATGGGAGAAGATTCATAACTCCTTAGGGAGATTTGTATTGGAACCCCAGTAATTTATCTATGCATTATATTTAGATTACTATTCTTACTTTAATTATGTCTGAGTAGTCATCAACTATATTTAGGGTTGAATGATGGCAATCATATATTAGACCAAAAGTAGGATTGTCGGGTTGAGATAATATCCATCAATCGAGTTGTGCTTAATGCTTGCATTCTAGAGTAGCTAACTAGGATCTCAAAAGTAGGACATGGACGACTATGAGAGTAGGTTATGTGCAAGAATAGACTCTATTGAACTAGGTTGTTAGGCACATGCGAGAGCTGGTCTAATTAGCTTGGTGAACATATCAAATCTCTCTCTTACTTCCTTCTGATTTCACCATCGATCGACATCAAGCCTTAGTCGTCGATCGATGGTCTTTCCTTTTACTCGCATATGAGAGTTGGAGTTAAAAGGGTCAGAATAGTTAATATTTGAGTTCTAGAATATTTACATTTTTGTGATTTCTATTCCCTATAATCCATTAAGCCTAAAACCCTAGATCTAGCATATTTACATCTTAGTTAAATAACATATTTCCATATTTGCATTAGTGTCATATTTCTATATTTTTATTATTATCATATTTCAATATTGCATCTATACTTCTTGATAAGGAATATTTCCTTAAATTGATTGTTTGCTACTGATATATATATATATATATACTTAGCTTAATCTTTAGAAATAAGAATCTATTGTGTGTCATTTCTCTCTCTAGATTCGATCCCTAAGTACTACACATTATCTCTCTTGGCAAGAGTATTATTTTTTTTGTTAGGATTAATGGTTAATTTGATAGTTAATTGTTTAGGATATTTATACCCCGATAGAACAATAAACACACCATGTCAATTTTCTTGTGGTTCATGTTATGAATTGCAAATGCCAACAAATCCTTATATAGAATACTAAGGGTTGCAATGGTTAGCACCAATAGTTGTAAAATTTAGGGAAAAGTCACAATGGTCCATCACCAAAGGCTTTAATCATTACCAAGGTTGCAATGGTTCATCACTTATAGTCACAAACACAAACAATTGCAATTATTAATTTAGAAAATTGCAATGCTTCACTTAAATGGTTGCAATGATTCACTTACATATCTAACAACCCCCCGCCCCGAAGACATAGTGCGGGTTAAGGTTTATATTCTTAATAATGTAATCTATCAAATTAATCCTATATTACTCTTGCAAAAGAGAGGTCAAATTGCAGTACTTAAGGATCAAATCCACAGACAGCGAGGGCACACTATAGATTTCTTTAACTCTAATGGTTAAGCTAGGAAAACTATAAATATCCGTCCACTATGTTAATTAGACCAGCTCTCTCATGCATCTAACAACCTAGCTCAGTGAAATCAATTCTGGGACATAACCTACTCTCGTAGTTGTCAATGTCCTAAGTTCAGTTTTCTAGTTAACTACTCTAGAACGCAAGCATTAAACACAATTTCAAAGATTAATATTACTTCATCCTAGAAATCCTATTTTGGGGCTAATTCATTACTACCATTATGAACCCTAAATCTAACAGGTGAATTACTCAGACGTGATCAAAGAAAACATGATGAACTGAATAAGATAATGAATATAATAATAAATGGGGTTCCAATACAAGTCTCTTAATGATTTCAGATCTTCTCCCCTAAAATACTAAAAACTCAATGCAAGAAAACTAAAAACTTTAAAATAAATCGTGGTCTCTCTTCTGCCTAAACAATGGCAGACCCATATAAACTAGGTCAAAACTCGTCCAAGGGAATTCTGGTAATTTATCTTGACTTGGGCTTGAAGTCGGCCAATACTCTACGAGTGGGCCGTCGATCGACATCAAGGATGCTCTGTTGATCGATGGTCATGTTTAACTTCGACTCGTACTTAGCTGAATGTGAACAGCTACTGGATATCTATTTTGAATACTCTAACAAACTCCATGATCTCCATAATGCTCTAAAACGTACTTGGACCTTTAAAGACTGTAAAACACAGTCAAAACACACAAAATAGACTCCAAAAGGGTCCAAATGATAGTCTAAAACTGGTAAATAAGAAGGTATATGAATTCCCCCAGACTTAATGTTTTGCTTGTCCTCAAGCAAAACAAAGGTAGCCTGTGAAAGCGGTTTGAAAAGCGGGGACTCACATAATGTATAAGTATAACTATCACCCCTACTATATTGCAACCACATCAAATAATACTAATCAAAGAGAAACTTTATATGTTCTATCCTAGTATATCAACCAAATCT
Source organism: Moricandia moricandioides (assembly GCA_905132885.1). Lineage (NCBI taxonomy): Eukaryota > Viridiplantae > Streptophyta > Magnoliopsida > Brassicales > Brassicaceae > Moricandia > Moricandia moricandioides. The sequence continues at coordinate 19,283 of CAJHQQ010002122.1, forward strand.
ATTTTGTCATCAACTCAACAACTACTAATTTGACTAACCCTCTACTGATCTCATTTCTTTGCATAAAAATAGAGTGCAGGCTTTACCTTGGGAGTAGCTATCAAAGGACACGTGGGCTCAACTCCTGCAAATCTTCATACACAGGTATAAAGTCTTTCATGATCCCTTTCTTCCCTCTTTTCTCTCCTCTGAATATTCTTAGATCTCAAACTCAATGGACAATAATGCTGATACAATCCATCTTGCCATCTTATTTTTTTTTTTCTGATCAAAGTAGTAGCCGAATAGTGGGGACATCGGTAATGTACCTACCCCTGACTTCCAACAACGTGTGATCATTCCTTTGAATTAGAATAGTGGGGTCATCGGTAATGTACCTGCCCCTCTGCATCTCAAGAAATCATATCAATCTTTTCTTTTTATAGATGCTGAAGAGAGAGAGAGAGAGAGAGAGAGAGAGAGAGAGAGAGAGAGAGAGAGAGAGAGAGAGAGAGAGGAGAGAGAGAGAGAGAATGGAATCAGAAATACACCGACTAGTACTGTGAAAACTTGCACAAGGAATCCGATCTGATGTATGCCAAGCCCCAAAGCAAGCAAAATAGTCAATATTAGGTTGGAGATCAGCTTTGGTTCCTTCAAACTTTCTTAGTAAGTGCGATATAATGGCAGGATGATCCACTTTAGCATCTCTAGCAATCTCTGCAATCAACATGTCTAAGAGCGGTGCTATAGTGTGGTTAGTCAATAAATAAGTTCTTATCACAATCCCCTTCTTGACTCAATAAAGTTTTTTTGAAAAACTTAAGTAAATATAACAAATAAAATCTCTATATAAATAAAAGCATCATCAAACCTCCCCTAGAATTAAATAACAACGTCCCAGTGGTATCCCGTCCGGTTTGGTTATGGGAAAAACTAAATCATAAGTAAAGGTAGAGAGAAAGTCGAAGTTACCAAACTCCGTAAAGAGTGTCGACCGATGGTGAGTAATGACAGTCGACAGATGGTAAACCATCCAAGTCATCGACTGTTGGTGAAGTGTTGATGTCGACCGATCCTGGTGTCAAACTTTTCTACTACTTCTTTGAAAACCTAAAGTAATTAAATAAAAACCGTAGTTAATAACTAAATAATGAAAAACCAAATTAAAACTTACTACACAGTGGGTTGCCTCCCACTCAGCGATTGGTTGTAGTCTTAAGCTCGACGTTTGGACTTCTGGACTAGTAAGGCGGTTCATCAAACCAATGTGGAAAGCAGGTATCCACATACTCTTTATTCGTCTGAAACCATGCACTAAGGAAGCTCCTCACAGCTTCTTCTCCTCTGGTTCTCTGGTTGTCCCTCCTTATCTGAGCAGTCTCCATTGTACTCATCTTTTCCTGGAGTGTTTGAATGCATCCATCAGCGTGTTAAGCCTGGCATCTATGGGCTTTGAAATATCATCCAATCTCTCATAGATACTATCCCTCATCAAGTCTTGAGAAAGGTAAACTCCATCAAGCTTTTCTTCCAATAACTTCTATGTTACCAGCCTCTGCCTAAATGTTGTGTGATGACTATCGATCGATGGCCTGGTGTTGTCGTCGGTCGATGCTGAACTAACTTCTCTAATCGATTGTTGTTTTTGAATAATCTGATGAGTGTAGTCAATCTTCTGCTTCATCTCTTCCATGCACATGATTAAACAGCCAATCCTGTTGTTGAACAGGTGGTACAAGTCATCAATCCTCTTGTAATAGTCATCCATAATCATCTAATGGGCTCTATAAATTCCTTGTACCATGTTGTCAACTTCTTGTCTGCTGTAAGTTGATGTTTCTGGTCTGGCTCTGCGATTGTCTGTTGCATACTCTGGCAAACATAGATGAGTATATTCATGCATGTTGACTCTCTCAAGAATCTCCCTGATGTTCTCCTTAGACACATTGATGCTTCTTCCATCCATGGCTCGTCCATTGCCATTCTCATCACTGTAAACTCCATACTCATCTCTCTTCTCCCAATGAAATCTTCTCAGGTTGTTGTTGGCAAAAGCTCTGGATCCATATTCGATGAGAGCGTCAATCGATGGTAGACGTGACTTATTGATCGATGCTGGATTTTTGGTTCCCTTCAACCGTCTGAGTCTCTAGACTTCCAGAACTCAAATATATCATGCTAGATGCTTCTTCTGGGTAAAGTTCTGTGTAATATGGGTTGGTGTTCTCTGGTGCCATATCACGGTATTGCTGTCCAGTGTAGATATTGTCTTCTGGATTGTCTTCTTCATTCTGCTCTGTGGCATGAGTGTCGGTCGATGGTTGAGATTTGAAATCGAACGATTGTTGTATGTTGAAACCGTCGACCGATTGTTGAAGTTGGCTATCGATCGACTCTGGAGGGTGGGTTCCGTGCAGTGTATGTATGTAGGTGTCGTCAATCGATGTAACGGGTTGGGTATCGATGGATGCTATCTCCGCAGACGCCTTCTCTTGCTCGTAATTGCAGAAGCATGTAGCAACTAAATCTGGATCCTCACCCAATTCTATCAAAGTTGCCTTGTTCTTGACTTTAATAGGTTCGTAAAAATTATTTGAATCTATTAAGGATGGATACAACTTGTTTCTCTTCATGTCGCAGATAGCTCCCACTGTGGCCATGAATGCTCTTCCAAGGAGTAAGGAAGAGTTCTAGTCATCTTGATATCCATCACATGGAAGTCTACTGGGACTAATGCATTGCAAATCAATATTGGGACAATCCACAAAAGTGTATGAATCACTGGAAGGCTCCACTTTCAGGCTCAGATTCTCTGCCATATCTCTAGGCATTATTCTGACTGTTGATCCAGTATCGCAGAGGCATTGGGATACTCGTGGCCTTTGACAAAACATGGAACCACGATCTTTCCAGGGTCACTTTTCTTTTTGAGAGTAATCCTCTACTTCAGCTCCTCTCTGAGGCCATTGAACATGCACTATATGTCCTCACCTGTCTTCTTGGATTCCCTGAAAAACATCAACAATCTATAAGTATAGTACGCTTCATCAAATTGAGTATCTAAAGGAATTATAAAAACTCTTCTGGCAAAGCCATCCATCTCTTTGTCAGTTGCTTTTCTGCGCAGATGTTTAGGAATTTTCTGCTTCCTTCTGGAGTGTATCAGCGTTCTTTTCTTAAATCGCCATACTCGGATATCTGACAAACAAGCTTGCATTCAGACTTGGTAGATGAACCAGTTCTGCTGTTGAAGACCGTCAATCGACGTTGACGTCTCGACGTTAATCGATATTCAAAGACTCACAGAAAGCTACAGACTCTTAAGGTTCTGTCGATCGATGTTCAACAATGGGTGTCGATCGCCACCAGTGCGAACTACCAAAGACATTGCACTTTCTACTCGGAAATCTTCCTCTTGAAGTTGTTCTCTCTTTACCTCTTGCCAAAAAATCATCACCTATCAATGCACTGACGTGGTGTGTCTGACCATCTTCCCCCTTCTCCTTAATCAGGGTCTCATGTCTCTAAATGGCCTCACTTGTATGAACCACTTGATTCTTCGACTTCTTGACATGAGTGTTAAGAGTCTCAAACTTTGTGTTGAGGTTGATGTAAAGAGCATCTATCTTTTCATTGAAATTCACAGTCATCTGATGTTGCTTCTCCAATACTCTATCAACCATAGCTTTTAACTTGCTCTCCTGAGTTTCTGGAAGTGGGTTATGATGGTAAAAAGATCCAAAGGTCATGCTATTGTCGCTGGGCTTCTTCTTCTTCTTCTTCTTCTTCTTCTTCTTCTTCTTCTTCTTCTTCTTCTTCTTCTTCTTCTTCTTCTTCTTCTTCTTCTTCTTCTTCTTCTTCTTCTTCTTCTTCTTCTTCTTCTTCTTCTTCTTCTTCTTCTTCTTCTTCTTCTTCTTCTTCTTCTTCTTCTTCTTCTTCTTCTTCTTCTTCTTCTTCTTCTTCTTCTTCTTCTTCTTCTTCTTCTTCTTCTTCAACTGCTAGACGTGTCTAAAGCTGTAGCATCCCCGATCTTTGAAAGGATCGGATGGATGGATCTAAGACGAGTGAACGAGAAATTTGGTCGAGAGACCTCAAGGCAAGCTTTCCAAGGTCTGGATAAAAGAGTACAGTAATATAGGAGCCTCACATAAGGCCTAGACATTTCAATAAAATTGTGGCTGTCTTGATTAATATCATAAGGAATGATTGTGAACAAGATATGATGAAAGAATGATCAAAAATGATCATAAGTGATTCAACCAGGTCGGGAATGAACCAAGGGGTTTAGCCACATGTAATAGGCAAAGGGAAAGGATCTGGATGAGCTGTAGAAGCTGATTTATCAGCTTAAACCCTCACTAACCAGATCACACCAGCTGAATACCAGATAACACTAGCGGACATTCATTGACCAGCTCACACTAGCTAGACGAAGTGAATATCAGTTGGGCAAGCTGTAGTAGCTGAGTTACCAGCTAAACAATAGTTGGGCACTCACTGGCCAGGTCAATGTAGCTGTACAGTAGCTGAAGACTCACTGACCAGCTCCCACTAGCTGAAGTACAAGATGAGCTAGCTGGCCGAGCTAGCGATCAGCTCAACTTAGCTGACCAAGCTGGTTGGCTACTGACTGATATAGCCGATTTATTACCAGTTATAGGCTCTATTTATGGTATATTATGTGTGTCTAGGTTATGTTTTAAGGTCTTTACATGTCCAGATACGTTTTGGAGATATATGGAGATACTTGGAGATTTTGGAACATTTAGAAGAGAAGAATACATAGCTGATCATTGAGAAAGTTGAAGTACAAGATAGTCATCGATCGACTACACTATCTTGGTGTCTACCGATGGTACAAGACCATGATCGATCGATATTGCACACTTGCCATCGATCGATGACCAATTCGCAGACAGCCGATCTAAAGCCCAAATTATAAACAAATGACGAAGATACCCTGGACGAGTTTTGAACTAGACTTTAGGGTTCTATATTTATACTTTATGTCTCACACACAGAAAAGTGTGGTAGTGTGGTGGAGAGAATGTTTTAGAGTTTTTAGTATTCAATTATAGTTTTACAGTTTTTAGTGGAGAAGATTCATAACTCCTTATGGAGATTTGTATTGGAACCCCAATATTTTATCTATGCATTATATTGAGATTATTGCTCTTACTTTAATTATGTCTGAGTAATCATCAACTAGATTTAGGGTTGAATGATGGCAATCATGGATTAGCCCAAAAGTAAGATTGTTAGGTTGAGATAATATCCATCAACTGAGTTGTGTTTAATGCTCGCATTCTAGAGTAGCTAATTAGGATCTCAAAAGTAGGACATGGACGGCTACGAGAGTAGGTTCTGTGCCAGAATAGACTCCATTGAACTAGGTTGTTAGGCGCATGCGAGAGCTGGTCTAGTTAGCTTGGTGAACTTATCAAATCTCGTTCACACTTCCTTCCAATTTCACCATCGATCGACATCAGGCCTTAGCCGTCGATTGATGGTCTTTCCTTTTGCTTGCATACGAGAGTTAGAGGTAAAAGGGTCAGAATAGTTAATATTTGAGTTCTAGAATATTTACATTTCCATGCTTCATATTCCATGTAGTCCATTAAGCTTGAAACCCTAGATTTAGCATATTAACATTTGCATCTAGTTAGTTTAGTAGCATATTTCCATATTTACATTATTAGCGTATTTCCATATTGCATATATACCTTCTGATAAGGAATATTTCCTTAACCTGATTTATTGCTACCAATATATATAATAACCTAGCTTAGTCTCTAGAAATAAGAAATTTATTGTGTGCTTTTGCTCTCTGTGGATTTGATCCCTAAGTACTACACATGATCTCTCTTGGCAAGAGTATTTTTGTGTGTGTTAGGATAAAGGTTTAATTTGATAGTTAATTGTTTAGGATATTTATATCATGCTAGAACAATAACCACACCATGTTGGCGCCGTTGACGGGAAGCATTGATCGCCATTAGATTTAATTTCTAGGATTTAGTCTAGGTTTGTTGTTACTTTCAATTTACTAATTTTTTCCTGTTCTTTGCTTTTCAGGTACATGAAAAGGAGTACTAGGAGCAATAAAGGACAAGAAATTACTATTCTCAGACCTAGAGAAGCTCGAACGTACGATCCGCAAAGAAAGACGACAAGCATTGATCGATGGCATCTACTCAGCGTCTACCGACACCTTTTTATGGATAGAATTGACCGACATCAGAACTCGAGCATCGACCGACGTTGACCACACCACATCGATCGACGTACACATACCTGCATCGATTGAAGATAGAAGACAAGCTCAGATGGTTGCGACTATTGTATTGGTTCAGAATGAGAATGGAGACTTGCGTGATCTCAACGGTCACTTGCGTAATGCATCAGGTCAAAAGATAGATGATCAGGGGGCTGTAATCCTTGATACATAAGCATAAAAAGATGCTGCAGTACTTCAACCTGAAGCTAACGTCCAAGCTGCTCAGAGAACACTAGCTGACTACAACCGTCCAGACCAGTTATACATCAACAGATCCGCCATTTATCCTCCAGATTTCCAGAGAAACGATTTTGAGATCAATCCCGCTTTCTTCGGACTTGTAGCGCAGATGCCTTACCCTAGATTGCGTCATGAGCCCCCTATGGATCATTTGGAGCGATTTAAGGATCTAGTGACTGCTATTAAAGCCAATGGAGTCCATAAGGACTATATTTTCTGTAAGCTCTTCAAGTACTCACTCGCTGGAGAATCTTCATATTGGCTTAAGCAGCTACCACCAGGATCTCTGACATCCTGGAATGACATCAAGAATGCTTTCTTGCGTAACTTCGTTGTTGACGCGAGATCATAAGATCTAATGAGCAAGATTACTACTTTTTCACAAGAACCTTCAGAGCCTTTCAGAAATTCATGGATCAGATTTAAGTCATACCAGAGAGATTGTCCACATCACATGTTCAACGAAGTGCAACTTCTTAGCACTTTCTTCAGGGGTATTGGGTTACATTATCAGATGGCTTTGGACACGGCTAGTGAGGGGAATTTCAGCACTATGAGTCCTGAGGAAGCTACGAGATTGATTGAGAATCTAGCATCCAGCAGCAGTACCAAGAATACAGATTTTGAGAGAAGGAAATCAGCTCCAGCTGCAAGCAAGGAGCAGATTGAAGAAGTCAAGGCAAAACTGGATAATGTTCAGAAATTTCTCAAGAAGCATGTTACTTTCGCCGAAGTAGAAGCAATAGAGTCTGGAGATGATGAGATTGAAGAAGAGGATGTTAACTACATAGATGGGAATGGTTTCCAGAGACAAGGGAATCCAGGTTTCAACAGGAACTCCTATGGGACTGGTCAAAGGAGTAACTTTAATCAGAGTTCACAGCGAAGGCCCTTCAACAACAACATGACTTATGGATCTTCCTACTACCAGAATCCTCCTCCAGAAGCTCAGGAAAGCAAGATTGAAGCAATGGTTGATAGAGTTTTAGAGGGACAGCAGAAGATGACTGTGGTTTTCAATGGAAAGATAGATGGTTTGTAACTCAACCTCAATACCAAGTTCGAAAATCTCAGCACCCATGTGAAGAAATTGGAGAATCAAGTGATGCAAACAAGTGAAACCATTAGGAGGAATGAGAGCCTGATCAAGGAGAAAATAGAGGCTGGACAAAAGCACCACGTCCATGCATTAATTGATGATAATTTCTGGAAGGAAGTTAAAAGAGAGAAGCCCTAAGAAGAAGATTTTCGTATGGATAATTCCATGTCACTCGGCACTTATCTCCCGCATCGATCGACACCAAGCAGTGAGCATCGATCGACGACTAGTCCTACAGTATCAGTGGCTTCGTGTGAATCGACTAACGTCGATCGACACAGAACTCAGAACATCAATCGACATGGAGCTAGAAGTATCGATCGACAGAGGAGAAACCCAGTTCGACTGCCAAACCTCAATGCAAGTCTGATTGTCCGCCCAACTGTAACAATTTCAGAACAAATTATAGGACACGTCTAAAGCTATGGATCTTGATAGAGAAGATGAAGGACACTCCAAGAAGAATCAAAATATCCCCAAACATAAACGCAGAGAAGCCAATGAAAAAGAGATGAATAGCTTTGCCAAAAGAGTTTTCAAAATTCCTCTAGATACCTCTTTTGATGCAACTTATTATTCTCATAAGTTATGGATGTTTTTCAGGGAAACAAGGGAGACAAATAATGATATAGAAATAATGTTCAATCATCTCAGAGAGAAGATGAAGCAGAGGACTTGTCTGGGAAGAAAAGTGATCTTGGAAAGTTCATGGTTCCATGCTTCATCAAGGGAAACGAATATCCCAACGCCCTTTGTGATATTGGATCATTAGTGAACATTATGCCAAGAACCATGGTAGAGGAGCTGAACCTGAAAGTGGAACCCTCCAATGATTCTTTCACATTTGTAGACTGCTCAAGAGTGAACTCGGGAGGGATGGTAAAAGATGTTCCAGTGCAGAGTAACAACACCCTAGTCCTAGTAGACTTCCATGTGATGGACATCAGGATATATTGGAACTCTTCACTACTACATAGGAGAACATTCATGGACACTGTGGGAGCTATCTGTGATATGAAGTTAAACAGGTTTTATCTATCTCTAATCGATCAGACTATTTTTTTATAAACCTGTCAAGAATAAGAACAAAGCTACTCTAATTGAAGTATGTGATGATGCAGAGCTTGTGGCCACATGTTTATGCGATTATGAGTTCCATGAGGAATCGCAAGATGGGCATCGATCGACACCCAACCCACACCATCGATCGACGAGCCTGCAATTCGACAATCGATCGACACCCATGCTTCATTATCGATTGACACCCACCATTCAGAACTGATCGACACTTGCGACAACCCAGCCAACCTCGAGTACAATGAATATTATAGAGAAGAAGAAATAATCGAATACTGAGGAATTGCTATGGAAGAGGCTGGTGTTTTTCATGTCTCCCATCAACTCGGGAAATCGATGTCGATCGATGGTATCCAATCACCATCGATCGATACTGGGTGTAATTCAGATTCCAACTAGATTCAGCAGCAGAACGCGAAAGGGAGTATGGTTATCTACAACTAGATGAGTTCGGTATCATGAGAGATCTAGACGGTCACGCAAGAGCTATGAATGGCAGAATTTTGCATGTCACAAGAGAAGATGTGGCGGATACACTTGCGATGGCTAATGGATCTGGGAATATTTTTGGCCAACATTATGTTTATTGAGCATCGATCGACGGTCATCATACACCATCGATCGACACCCATCAGGCATACGAAGGATACGGTGAAGCTAACAATGAATACAATGCAGATTAGAGAGACGAAGAGATGATTGAGTATCGCGGCCTAGAAATGGTAGAAGCTGGCTGGGTCATGAACGCGAAAGTGGATAATCAAGCATCAATCGACAGCACCTCCTTGCCTTCAAACAACATCAAATGCAAACCAGAACAAGAGCCAAGAACAGAAGATGCAGATAACGGTTATCTCAGACCAGATGAGTTTGGAATTTTCAGAGATACAAAATGACGTGCACGAGATCTCTAAGGAAGAATTCTAAACATACCTAAGGAGGATGTAGCATATTCCCTTGTTATGGCCACCGGATCAGGAACTTTATTTGCAAAATAGCCATCGATCGATGCACAAGTACAACCATCGATCGATAGCAAGGAACATAAGAACGTGTCGATCTATGATCTATACACTCCCAAACATCTAGAATCGATAGACGCCAACCATCATCCCTCAATCGACACCATTCCAAGCGTGAACCAGTTTTGTACCTCTGATCCTTTGGTTCATGAAGTCCACAATCAGTCGATTGGATCAACTCACTTCTGATAGATGGTAATGTAGAGAATGGACAAAGAGCTTCTGATGCAAACAGCAGGAGAATTTTCTACTGGGGAAAGAAAGATTATTATCGCATCTACAAAGATGAGAATGGCAATGCACGAGCTATAGACGAGAGAATTGTGAATGTGCAAGAAGAAGATATTAGGGCAGTTCTCGAAAGAGCTACTATGTTTGACCAAAACTACATATGTTTACCTTAACATGCAGCAAAGATCGCTATGTCTATGAAGAAGCAAGAGACATGCAGCAGAGCAGAGATTGATGAAATTGTGCAAGAGATCTACAAATCTCAAGAGGTGTCACTGGATGATTCCTACAAGAGGCCTGATGATGTCTACTATCCTATAGACAAGTGCCTTACCGGTTTGACTACACGCATGGATGGGATGAATCAAGATTTGGAAATTGTTTCAAGATAGCATGCGATTGGAGCAGACAAAGTGACATCGATCGATGGCAACATCATGCCATCGATCGATACTGAGTTCGACAGACAGAATTCCGCGGTCGAAAAACAACTAGAAGACAGGTTTGATGAGATTTCTTTTTTCTCATAGCCTGATGAAGGAAGATATTTCTTAGCTTTTGGAGGATATATCAGTGACTACAACTGCCAGACTTAGAATGCTACAGCGCAGTATCGAGAATCTACAAAGGAGAATGCATTCAAGATATCAGAGGAGATGAGTCCATGAGAAGCTTCGTTGGTACATGGTTTCAGAAGAGCAAAGAAGATTTATACACTTTTTTCAAGTGTTGATCCACTTCCATTCTAGTCAGAAAGTTCAAAACGTCGAGCTTAAGACTATAACCAAGCGCTGAGTGGTAGGTAAACCACTGCTTATTAAGTTTTTATTTATTTTTTACCTATACTACTATTTATTTCGAGTTTTACTTCGTTTTTATAGACTGTTTAAATCACCATCTATCGACACCATAGAGGCACCATCGGTCGATAATGGATTGCGACCATCAATCGACCACATCTGCCTACCATCGATCCACGCTCTCTTACAGAGAGAGGTATAGAGTTTTCTATTTAAGCTATTTACTTATGATTTGATTTTCCTAACCAATTTGGGGCGGATTACACTGGGGACAATGTAATTTTACGTTTGGGAAGGTTCACTAACGCTATTTGATTTTTTTTGAGTCTTATTTACTATATATATATATATTTATTTATTTATTTCAAAGAGTTTTATTGAGTCAAGAAGGGGACTATGATCAAATATTTATTATTGACTAACCACACTTTAGTACCATTCTTAGAAGGTTGTTTACAAAGATTACTAGAGATACAAAAGTAGATCATCCTACCGCTATATCACACTTGCTTAGAAAATTTGAAGGAACCGAAGCTCATTTCCAATACTAATCCTGACATTATTTTCTTGCTTTGGGGCTTAGTATACACTGGATCAGATTTCTTCTGCAAGTCTGGAAATTAAAAGTCTATGTGCGTCTGATTCTCCTCTTTCTCCCCCTTCAGATTAAAGGAGTCGAAAATGATTTAGTGGCTACAACCATTAAATCTTGATTCATATGATTCTAGAAAGAGATAAAGGTCAAAAAGAAGTGAACAGGATATAGTGGCAAAAACTTTTAGGGCTTGACTCATGTAAACCTGTCCAAATATCTCAGTCAATAAAAAAATAAAATAATACCCTCAAAAGAAGGGAGACATTGATTGAGAAGAAGAGAGAAGAGAGAGAGGAAAGGAATCAGAGAAGACTACCTATGTCCTCAGATACTTGCAGGGGTAAGAGTCCATATATCCTTTGATCAATACTTCCAAGGTAAAGCCTGCACTTTTATTTTATGCAAATAAATGAAATCAATAGAGGGGCGAGTCAGAATAGTATTCGCTAAGTTGTTTGGTATAATGGATTTGGTTGCTATACTAGGATAGGTATATAAAGTTTCTCTGTGATTGACTTGATAGGATGTGGTTGCAACAAAGTAGGGTGACATTTATATTTAGACATTATGTGAGTCTTCGAGTTTCAAAACCTCTTTCACAGGCTTGTTTGCTTGAGGACAAGCAAAAGGTTAAGTCTAGGGTAGTTGATATAGCCTATTTATTATAGTTTTAGGTCATGTTATAGGCTCTACTAAGGGTCTATTATGTGTGTCTAGGCTATGTTTTGAGGTCTTTAAAGGTCCAGGTACGTTTTGGAGATATATGGAGATACTTGGAGCTTTTGGAACATTTAGAAGAGAAGAATCCGTAGTTGATCATTGAGAGAGTCGAAGTACAAGACAATCATCGATCGATGACACTATCTTGGTGTCGACCGATGGTACAAGACCATGATCGATCGATGTTGCACACTTGCCATCAATCGATGACTAATTCGCAGACAGACGATCTCAAGCCCAAGTTAGAGACAAATGACGAAGATACCCTGGATGATTTTTGACCTATACTTTAGGGTTCTACATTTATACTTTATGTATCACACACATAAAAGTGTGGTAGTGTGGTGGAGAGAATGTTTTAGAGTTTTTAGTATTCTATTATAGTTTTAGAGTTTTTAGGGGAGAAGATTCATAACTCCTTAGGGAGATTTGTATTGGAATCCCAGTATTTTATCTATGCATTATATTGAGATTATTGTTCTTACTTTAATTATGTCTGAGTAATCATCAACTAGATTGAGGGTTAAATGATGGCAATCATGGATTAGCCCAAAAGTAAGATTGCTAGGTTGAGATAATACTCATCAACTGAGTTGTGCTTAATGCTAGGATTCTAGAGTAGCTAACTAGGATCTCGAAAGTAAGACATGGACGACTACAAGAGTAGGTTCTGTGCCAGAATAAACTCCATTGACCTAGGTTATTAGGCGCATGCGAGAGCTGGTCTAATTAGCTTTGTGAACTTATCAAATCTCGTTCACACTTTCCTTCTGATTTCACCATCGATTGACATCAGGACTTAGCCGTCGATCGATGGTCTTTCCTTTTGCTCGCATACGTGAGTTGGAGTTAAAAGGGTCAAAATAGTTAATATTTGAGTTCTAGAATATATATATACATTTCCGTGCTTTGTATTCCCTAGAGTCCATTAAGCTTGAAACCCTAGATATAGCATATTAACCTTTGCATCTAGTTAGTTTAGTAGCATATTTCCATATTGCATCTATACCTTATGATAAGGAATATTTCTTTAACCTGATTTATTGCTACCAATATATATAATTACCTATCTTAGTCTCTAGAAATAAAATCTATTGTGTGTCTTTGCTCTCTGTGGATTTGATCCCTAAGTACTACACCTAATCTCTCTTGGCAAAAGTATTATTTTGTGTGTTAGGATTAAGAGTTAATTTGATAGTTAATTATTTAGGATATTTATACGTGCTAGAACAATAAACACACCATGTCACTGACCTAGCTAGGTGGTTTGACACTCTAGGTGGGTGGTTGGGAAAGTCCAGGGGCGTATGGTAACTGCAAGGTCCAAGGGGTGCGATTTGGACCATTGATTAAATCAAGTGCTAGAATTGAGGCTGAAGGGGTGCAATATTTACAAGGAAACTGCCCTTTCTCCTATAAATAGAGGGAAATTCCGTGGGTTTGCAGAAACTCCTGGGCTTCCTCCTACACCCTGAAACACAAAGAAACAGAGAAAGGAAAGGGTATATGGCCGGATTGAACAATCCAAGGCCAAGATGCGCATGAAGGCAAGAATGAGACTGTTTCAAGGGCAATCAATGGGGAAGTTATGGACGACCCATTATTGGGTTTTGATTATTCTGGACATCACCCAAGGCCTTCTCCAGAGCCTTAGAACACACACAAATGGTCAGGAGAAAAGAGAGTAGAAAGAAAGCCATAATTCACTCTCCATGGCCAAGGCAGCTTTGAGGGCAGATATGTGTGGAAAGGCAGATTCATGGTTGTTCAAGGGCAGATATATGCGACCCATGGAGGGATATTATCATGGATATTAACATTATCAGGCTTCATAAAGGCGTGTGTTGGAGGAGGATGGTCGTTCATGATTAGGAGGGACACATGTTCTTACATAATCAAGTATAAGGTAATTGATTTATGATTTCTTCTCGGATTACTTTTTTGTCTTTTGTTGGAACAATCATGGCCAAGCATGATAAGCCCCTTGAAGGAAATATATTGTGATGTGTTATAAGGATCCAGTACCTTCAGGAAGGGGTCGGATCTTGGTTGATATAACTAGTCCATGTGGGATGATATTTAGATGCTACAGATCGGATAGTTAGTCATGGTGGATCATGGAATCGAGACAATCTGGTTTGATGCAATAAATCGGGGTATATGTCTGGATATGAAGAACAACGATCCATATCAAGCATGGAGATTGTGGAACCGGAATTCACACCGTCGATTTCTGTAAATTAAGGAAAATCCAAGAGGACCCGACTTTCCACAAGGTCCCAGATTATCTGCGTAAACACACGAAAACAAAGAAGAAAGAGATAACAGAATATTGAAAGTATATTGCACAGAGGCATTTTATTGATTGATAGAAACAAAGCTACATGATTATCCAAAGAACAAAACGAGTAGAACCTAGCTAATTCTCAGAAACTGAGATGGAGAAAGTACTAAGTAAGTTTTTGAGTATGCAGCCATGTATATTCTAAATTCTTCTAAGCTAACAGCGTTATTCTAGGTCTAAGTCTCTGGATCCTCGTGCCTTTAACTTTATCTCCCCTTATATATGCCTCTGGGTCGGTTCCCCTTTCTATTTTTGCCCCTAGGTCGAGTTTATCACTTTGCGGGAATATTCCTTTTTATCTCGATCTTCATCATTATCTTGGAAACTTGACATTTATCTTCCGATTTTGCGAGATGTATCTTATTCTGCGAGTTAAGATACACCGTCATGACATTTTTGGGATAAATATTGTATAAAATCGCAAGTGAGTCTTTAGTCGCGTTCTAGGCCTCTTTGGGCCAAATTTTGGCTTAAACGTCTTTACATTTTCTTCGAAAGAACGTTTAATGATACGATGCCGCTTTAGCTAGGAAATTTACAATTCTCTTATAGTTTAGAAAACTATGGTGTTAAGTTAACTGTTGCCGTTTGTAAGACAACCATGAACTTCATCCGGGAAAATGAGTCTTCGTGGTTTTTGCCGTAAAGTCCGAACGATAGCTCCGATCAAGACAAAACGAGGGGTGGATCCACCCAGATTCAATAAAAGGCATAAGATCTGGATTATGTTTGGTCCAACTCGCTTTGGGGGCAAATTGGACTGGTCCAACTCGCAGAATGGGTGAGTTGACCATCGTGGTCGGCACAACTCTCCCGTTCAGTGAGTTGGCCGTTGTGCTTTGTTGGACTCGTTATATCAATTTGTTATGACAAACTTGATTTCGTTATTTCCCGCCCTTCTTTCCTTCTAATAATTATCTCTTTTTTTCTAAAGAGGACTTTTTCTGGGAAGTTTCAGGCTTTGATTTCGTCGTAACCGATTTTTCCCCAACAGAGATACGCGGCCTTCATCAAGTAACTGGTATTATCGGTTATGAGTAAATTCTGAGAGAATTTGGGTTTAGTAACTGCCGAGATCAGTTGGGTAACTTTCAAGAGCAGTTGGGCGGTGATATGGGTAACTGCTAGAGCAGTTGGATTGGGTAACTTTCATGAGCGGTTATACCCGAGGGATAACTTACGGCTGAGTATGGACTGATCACAGTTGGCAACTGACGGCCATAATCCACGAACAATAGGCATGTTGGTGGTTATAACTGGATCAGAGGATAGATCGGTTGTAAGAGCAAGGCAGATCGGCTTGTATATTGTTCCAGAGCCGATTAGGTAAGAGTGAAGACCCATCATTTTCGAGTCATGTGGGGTGGTTCGTTGATTGACTTAGGATCTGCTGGGCATTGTTAGTCGAAAAGATGGACTTGTTACCATATCCTATAGGATAAAGGGAGATCGGACAGTGCATGAGTCAAGAAGAGGCTAGATGCATGTATTTAGCGAAGGAAGACTTCACAATGGTTACTTAGTCTATGGGGATGGTTGGTTGAATGGCTAAGTACCAAAGATAAGGGTTCATGTATGTACAAGGAGATGGAAATGAGTTCAAGGCAGCTGGTCGAAGTGTATAAGGGATGGAAAACGTACATGGTAGCTCGGAACAGTTCGGTCTTAGCTCAGCTCAAGTGTACCAGCTCGATGAGCTGGATGTACTAGCTCAGACAGCTGGGAATAACTCAGTCTTAGCTTAACTCAAGTGTATCAGCTCGATGAGATGGATGTACTATCTCAGTCAGCTGGATTAGCTGGACCGATGAGCTAACAAGCTCCATGGATGTGGCAAAGTTATGACCTAGCAATTACTTGGATAGATTAGCATCTTGGTAGGAGGCTGGTAAAAGGGTTTAGGGAAATGGAACCTCGGATCGGTGTGACTGGAACCGCTCCAAGGATTGCTCTATAAGCTGAATGGTGTTAAGTGAACTGACCAAGGCATAGACAATTGGAACGGACCATTTCTGGATGGGTTATAGATCAATGGTAAATAGAAAATATTATGCTGCATATTGTTAAAAAAATGATCTAAGCTAGGAAATTACTAAATTGGTCGTAAGATAAGGTCTAAGATAGCCCTCGCCTTTAAGCGAAATTATATATAAGGGTGAAAAAAATGAGAGTTTGGCCAGGACTTATCTAGAACAACGAAGGACATCGACCCATGGCTTAGGCAGCCGGGTTGGGGCCCTTCAAAAGCCATCTAGTACTGCAGATCAATACCTTTGAAAAAGGTACTAAGTCGATGCACCTCGTTGAAACCGTGGTGTTGTTAGTCTCTCTAGAAGGATTTAAATCTGAACCAAGAGCTTCTGAATGATTCTCCAGGTTTATGTGTGAATGTAGCGATTCAACTTCTTAAATCCTCTGCTCGCGCATCATCAAAGAAATTGCGCAGGAACGCATTCTTGATATATGTCCAAGATGTTAGAGATCCTGGTGGTAGCTTCTTAAGCCAATGGGAAGCCTCTCCAGCAAGTGAATACTTGAAGAGCTTACAAAGCATATAGTCGTTAGGGACTCCATTGGCTTTAATAGCAGATAAAAGATCCTCAAACCGCTCCAGATGATCCATTGGATGCTCATGTCGCGATCCATGGTAGGGTGTCTGCGCAACAAGTGTGAAGAAGGATGGTTTGATCTCAAAGACGTTTTTCTGGAAGGCTGGAGGACAAATAGTGGATCTGTTAGCATATAACTGGTCTTGAAGATTGTAGTCTGCCAATGTCCGTTGAGCAGCTTGGGCATTAGCTTCATGTCGAGCTACTGCAGTGTCTGCTTCTATTTCTGGCTTATGGATTGCAGCCCCCCTGATCATCAATTCTTTGACCTGTTGCATTAGGCAGATGACCTTAAAGGTCATACAGGTCTCCTCTCTCATCTCGGACCAAAACTAAAGTCGCAACCATCTGAACTTGTGAACTACTGTCGATCGACGATGTGTTGCTGCTGTCGATTGATGTTGGTCGTGAAGAAGCATCGATCCGCGGTTAATTCTGTCAATCGATGCTTGACATATCTTTTTGAGGATTGAACGTTCGATTACAATTGGATTGGAGAAGAGTAATACTTGCTTCTTATTGCTTCTGGTACTGTTGGGCATGCACCTCAAAAACAAGAAAAATAAATTATTAGTTAATTGCAGTAAAGAAAAAGCCTAGATTAACCTTAAAAAAAATCTAATTGTGATCATTGCTCCTTGGCAACGGCGCCAAATTTAACAGCATGCGGATTAAGGTTTATGTTCTTAATAATGCAATCTATCAAAATAAACCTTACAAAATACTCTTGCCAAGAGATGTCAAATTCCGGTACTTAGGGATCGAATCCACAGAGAGCGAGGGCACACAATATATTTCTTTAACTCTAATGGTTAATCTAGAAAAACTATAAATATTGGTTTTGGTTGTAAGTCTATCAGGAATAGGAAATTATATAAAATACTAAAGAGAATGCAAATATGGAAAAACAGTAGATCTATGATTTCAGGCAAGTGAATTATAATGGATAGGATCCAGTGAATTATTAATATACAAGAACAATAAATCTTAACTAGTCTGACCCCTCTTGTCCCAACTCACGTATGCGGAAAAAGAAGTGCACCGTCTATTGACGGCTAAGACATGTTGTCGATTGACGTTAATCAGTCGTTCATCCACTATGTTAATTAGACTATCTCTCTCATTCATCTAACAACCTAGCTCAATGAAATCAATTATGGCACATAACCTACTGTCTTAGATGTCCATGTCCTAAGTTCAAGATTCTAGTTAGCTACTCTAGAACGCAAGCATTAAATATAATTCCAAAGCTTGATATTACATCATCCTAGCAATCCTATTGTGGAGCTAATTCATAAGTACGATTATGAACCCTAAATCTAATAGGTGAATTACTCAGACATGATCAAAGAAAATATGATGAACTTAATAATATAATGCATAGAATAATAAATGGGCTTCCAATACAAATCTCTAAAGGAGTTAAGATCTTTTCCCCTATACTACTAAAGAAACTCAATGCAAGAAAACTAAGAACTCTAATATAAAATCGTGGTCTCTCTTTTGCCTAAACAATGGCAAAACATATATAAACTAGGTAAAAACTCATGCAGGGGCATTCTCGTAATTCATCTTTACTTGGACTTGAAGTCAGCCAATACTCTGCGAGTGGACCGTCGATCAATGGTCATGCTTGACTTCGACTCGAACTTAGCTGAATGTGAACAGCTACTGGATATCTCTTCTGAATACTCTAACAAGCTCCATGATCTCCATAATGCTCGAAAACGTACCTGGACCTGTAAAGACTCTAAAACACAGTCCAAACACACATAATAGACTCCATGTAGGGTCGAAATGATGGCCTAAAATTGGTAAATAACAAGGTATAACAGCCCCCCCCCCCCCCCCCATTTAAGTGTAATCACATATTCACTAAATAAATAACACATATATCAAACTCATGCATAAAAGAAAATGTTACTAAGAATTGAAGTTTCATCTTAGTTTATTACACATCTCAAATTCTCAAGAATCATGATGTCCTACGGACTCAATTTCCCAACTTATTTTGAGAACATGAAGATAATACACACACGTATTCCACACTACTCTTAGTGTTTACATGACACTATTATAAAGAATGTATCCTTGTCCATTCATGAATATATACAAAGCCAAGTCTACGCTTATTGAAGCGGCATCACTTCACCCTTATATATGTAAATACTTTCACTTATGCACCTGCAGATGCACTTTTCAAAGTATTTATTAAGAATAATATTTCAAAATATCTCTTCTTGCAGGTCCAAGCATATACCTTGGGATGATATAAACATGTGCTTCAATCTATAAGTATAAGCTTTCCACAATGAATTCACCCCCTAACATTTTATTAGAGGGGAATTGGGTATCCCTTAATTAAAGATTTCAAATGGACTTTGAAGTCATCCCTTTAGCAGACTTAGTTACCAAATCTCTAACTAATCATTTTGTCAAATGATCTGTGACATTTCATTATGGCCGAACAAACTCTATGGTAATCACCCCGTAAGTGATCAACTCACATACTCCGCTATTAATGCCTAGGTGTCGCGACTTAGAATTATACACTTGGTTATAAACTTTAAATAATATTTCTTCAATATCATAGATAATTATGGTGATGCTATTTTGGCCACAAAGCAATCTCGTAAAGTAAATTCTTTAGCCAATATGCCTATTTACCGATATATGCTAATGCTAGAAATTTCTATTCTATAGTCAAATTTTTCATGCAATTTTTCTCCTTTGAAGCCCATGAAATGGCACCTCCCCCATGCAAGAACACTCAACCACTTATAGAAGGATGCTCTTCTATATTGATAATCAAATTTGCATCTAAATACCTTCTACTATGAAAGAAATTTGACCTATGATAAACCAAAATTTATGGTTCCATTCAAGTACCGAGTTTTGATACTTATTTTCTTGTATAATGAACAAGCTTCACCCTCGCATTATGAGAGTTCTCATTCGAGAACAATCTCACAATTAAACTTTTTAACAACTTTCTCAATATAATGAAACTGTGTCAAAGAGTCTTTTCTTACATGTGTGATACAAATTTCAAGAATCACAATAACTTCTCCCATGTCTTTCATTGCAAAAACCTATCCTACTAGTTTAACTTAAACCACTTGTTAAGACAATTTCATCTGACATTTTATTTCACTTCCTAGGTGCTATCCTTAATACATACAAATAAATGTATACACTTTATACTCATTACAAGGCACTATAAGACCTTTAGGTTGCTTCATATGCACCTCTTTTTAAGTCGTCGATCCATACCCATGGATCGTGGTCCACCGCACCAGCCATGAACAATATACTGTCCACTTGACGATTCGACCTTAACTGCAAGCCACTTTCATTCATACGGATCAGCATCATGCATGATGCAACTCACATTATTCTTTGACATTACATTTGCACCCTTTTAGTAGCATTACGTTTGCACTATTTTGGTAAACTTACGTGCGCACCCTTTCGGAGACGTTATATTTTCACCCTTTCAATGACGTTATATGTTTACCCTTTCGGTGATGTTACATTCACCTGTTTTTGGTGATTATTATTATGTCACCCTTTTGGTGATGGTACATTCACACCATTTCGGTCCCGAATCGTTCATAACCTTTCAGTCCCAGCCCATTCACACCCTTTTGGTCTCAAACGTTTTCACCCTTTCGGTCCCAAACATTCACACCTTTTATCTCGACACGTTTGCACCCTTTCCTTCACGACCCATTCGTACCCTTTCGGTCACAACACATTTGCGTCCTTTGGATCACGACAAGTTTGTATCCCTTGGATCACGGCACATTCGTACCCTTTGGATCACGACACATTCATACCTTTTGGACCACAATATGTTTGTACCTCTTGGATCACCACACGTTCGTACCTCTTAAGTGATAATGTCGATCGTCATTAGCAATATTATTAAAATGAAAAACCTACCTTTGGAAATATAGCAACGATTTATCATGTATCATTCTCCATTTAAGTTTCTTCTTTGTTTCATCCTCTTTTTCCATCTTCGAAAGTCTGCTCTCTCAAACATTTACAACTTTCCAAACTTTGATACTATCTCTCGTACAAATACACAGTCATAGTTCACAAAAAAATACTCTTTAAGATTGTTGGTTAATTTGGGTTTTTTTTAACCCGAATGGGGGTGAACTATATACATGAATAATGATTGAATTGTCATGCTTTCCTTAAAGAATATTTCGACCATATTCAAAGCTTTTAGGTTACAAGAAATCTCTTTGAAGGGTAAGACAATCAAATTCGCATTCTTGTTCTAGGTTAAGATACAAGAATAACAAATAGATTTTTAATGTTTATGTGTTTCTTCAAAGATCTTTGATGATCTTTGAACAATGAATATTTCTCTATCTAATAACTAGTTTCAGATTTTTCTTGTGATTCATGTTATGATCTGTCAATGTCAACAACTCCTTATAGAGTATTAAAAGTTGCAATGATTAGTTGTAATGGTTTGGCAAAATTCACAATGGCTCATCACCAAATGCTTTAATCACCAATGGTTACAATCGTTTATCACTAAAAGATGTAATGGTTCATCACTAATAATTACAAACACAAACAATTGCAATTATTTATGGTTGCAAACTGCAATGATACACTTAAAAATCTAACAGCTCTTTACCACTCTCGTTTTCCGTTGTCTTCGTGTTGTTACTATTCTAGACTTTGGTCAAGAATTTATTTCGGTACAAAAAAAAATCACGTAAGTGTTTGCATATTTAACAGTTATGTTTAAATTATAAAGTATAAAGTTTTTATGGAGAGTAACTTGGTTTAGTTTTGTTCTGTATCACTGTTGTGGGGTATCTTTGAACCCACAAGAGAAGAGAGGTTCAGTGGATGCAACCAATCAAAGAGCCAAACCCCACTTGAAGAAGAGCGAAGCTCGGGCAAGACATGGATGTTAAATTCGTCTTCTTCGGTCCTTTTTAAGAATTGCTATACAAACATAAATCTAAGTTCATACATAGCATATTATCAATGATCTTTGTGTATAAATAAAGATGATTATTGTAGTCTCAAAGGTAAGGAAGTATATCAAAAACATGCACAAAGGGTTAAAGACTTAGAACATAAAAACTATTTTAAGATCCTTGACCGACCAGTTTTAAACCGCACCGGAATTCTAATTTCTAACCTATGCATATGGGACTAAGGATCGGATCATTATTATGAAGTGAGTTAAATGACTTAAATTATATATGGCCATGTGATGTCCAAGTTTTTTTAAATCAAATTTAGGGTCTATATTTTTCAAATTTTAAAGAAAACTCTTTCTTACAATAAAACCAAAAATTTAGGACTAAAAATACAAAGAAGACTAATAAAAATGTGGGGGTTCTGTGCATTTGCACTGTCAGTGTCAGCACACGTCCTAAAAGAGGCCTGAGTTAAATACCCCTTGAACCGGGGATATCGATCCACTCAAGCTGTATCTCGACTTCTCCACACTCCACGCGCTGGAGCCTAAGGAACATATTCTGAACAAGCTTGCCTTGGTTCCACACAATATTACTCTCTTCAGACAAACAATTTTGTCTGCTCGGTTGTATCTTCATTATTATCGTCCCATTGGGAAGTCCTCCTTCGAGCTTATGGCGGAATTTAATGGCTTCAATATATGTAGCAATGTCAAACTCAGCTTCACCCATCTTGTCATCGGCCGAGAGCAAGTCATAGTCGTAAACCGTCTGTGTGAATAATAACAACCAAAGAATACTTAATTTCTCTTGTCCACTGATTTTATAACCTACAAGCTAATCGGAAATGAAGAATCACTTACAAGTTTAACAGGGAGATTTGGATCAATAACAGAAAGTGTTAAATGGTCGTTCCACTCGGGGTTAAGACTGTGTTTCACCACGCGTGTTTTCAGCTTCTGCATCAAAACAAATCACAAATAAAAAGAACAAAATCAAGAATGCTTTGATTGATCACAAGGCGACAGAGGTCATCATTTTCAACCAGAAAGATATGGAAGAAAAGAAGAAAGAAAAATTGGTAACTTAGAGTAAGAGATTACGTCTTCTTGTCACATGAACTTAAGTCTTCTTGTTCAATTACTTTATGCAACTATCGTTACAAATTATGTTGGAACATATAAATCAACAGATTTATTTAGAAATGGCATCATAATCGAGTCTTTTACCTGTTTTCCTGACTGAACGACGACGTAAGGATCACTGCTTGCGATATCTCTAATGGCGAGATTCACACCTCTCTTCACATGAATTCTGAGAAGTCCCAATAGATTCTCCATTGTTTTTTTCTGGTCAACAGCAAACTTGTATTTTTCCCTGAATTAAACTTGTCGCTCGAGTTAGTATATATAGCGGCTTCAGAAGAGAGAGGGAAGGATCGTATGGTTTACACATCAATAAGAGAGAAATTATTCTATTAATTATTTACTGACGTAAGAAATATGGAAACTATCGTATTAGTCAATAAGAGACAAATTATTCTATTAATTATTCACTGACGTAAGAAATATGGAAACTATCGTATTAGTCAACCTTTCGCCACCTCTGACTTTGTCTATATTGACTGTCTATGGTGGACAAAAAGACAAATATTATTATTATCATACAACAATAATCATTAGTCGTTCAAAAAAAAACCATTAATCGTTTAATTAGTGTGATGGGGGCGGAATTTAGCGACGCGTAATGCCTTTTTACAATTAGGTAAGTTTGGTGTAATTACCATAAATATCATTAAATGCACTTGGGCAAATATATTTTTATGCTACATATTATTTGGTCAACCTGCCCTATTTTCTTTCTATTTCCTTCTTTTGTGTAAATACATTTATTCATGAGATCAAAACACAATCCTGAATCTTGAATAGTATATTCTTCTTTTGGTTATTACACATTACTAGATGTTTTGCACGCATATGCAAAAATCTTATTATAAATAATTATTAGTGTATGTCTTATTAATTCAGAAATCAGTATGATAACTTATTCTTATGTTTTCAAAAAAAAAAATGACCAATTATTTATATTTGACAAAAAAATTCATCAAAGTATATATGTTTATTGGTGTGTTGAAATTTTAAAAACACTCACATATTAGAAATCTTTTAGAAAATATATTTTGATAATGTTTTTTATTAAGACTTAATTATAAATTGTTTTAAACCATAGTGTTTTAATTTTTGCAATGGAATAATATTATTTTAGAGAAAAAAATCAATTATATATAGAACACAATATATATAAGAATTGTCGTGTTGTTACAATATTATTTACAGATAACAACATAATATGTATAAGAATTATCTTTTTTTTTGAAAAAATATGTTTTTATTTTTAGAAATTTTATTAAATTAATTTCTAATCAATATCTAATATATATATATATATATAATATTATTAATATAAAATTCATTTTTAATTATATCATAAATTAGATATATAAAATTTTATTAAGGATAATAATGACATTAACCAGTATAACTTTTAACGTGAGAGCTCCGTTGCGAAAAATCACTTAACAAATAAATTAATTTATAATCATTATCTAAAATAATATATATATATATATATATAATATCATTAATATAAAATTCAATGTTAAAGTATATCATAAATTAAATAATTCCATTAAGGATAACAATGACATTAACCACTATAACTTTTAACGTGAGAGTTTCGTTGCAAAAATAATAATTTCATAAATAATAATATAATAAATATGCCAGATTTTATTTTCTATATTACTAGATTTGAGAATTTAAAATTTAAAAATATTAGTTTTATTCATACATATATATTTTAAAATGGACAAGTGGGCTAACATATCGATCGAATAAACATAAAGTTACCACATCCAGTCCCTGGCGATATTGATTATTGACCATGGACAGCAACTAGTAATAGCGATTATCGATAATTTTTGTTTTTCATTTCGTAATCACTAGCAATTATTGTTGCGATTAGTTGTAAAGTTTTTTTTATTTTGCTATTGTTAGCGATTATATTAAGATTCTATATAAAATATCTATAATATATATACATATATATTAGATATGTATTTTAATTCTAATTTTAATTTTTCACAAATGATTTTTTAATATCATTCTAGTATCTTATATTAAATCTCAAATTGTATATTCACATAGTCATTCGGAACTATAAACTTACAACTATGTAATATATAAATAAACATAATTTTGAAATATTTAAATTAATGTTTTATGTTAATTTAAGTATGTTTTCTACAACACTAAATACTGTTTTATTAATACTCCCAAATTTTTATGAATAATAATTGACATACAAAATATGTGAATAATATTTGACATACACAATAAATGATTTAATAGTTTATAAATCACAATAGTTGATATGCATAAAATCTAGGAATTGTATTAATGCATGCTCATACATGATATAATAAATCATGCATATATAATAGCCAATTATTATTACCATACATTTTACAGATTGTATGCTATATAATTGAAAATGAATATATATATATATATATTTTTATATATATATATATATATATATATTCGAGATTAGATTCATGTTCATACATCATATCTTTTTATTTTGTAATTAAACAAAAAAAACCTATAACTTGTCTCCGGTCAAACGCCTTTTTCTGCTTGTGAGGTTCTTTGTGTCTCTTGGGCCTCCTAATGGGCTACGAACTGGACCTGCAAGAAAAACATAAAGATGGGTTTAGCCTGGTACAATAAGGAATTCCTGGTTCTATTAGGAAAACATATGCATATGTAAAATCCTTTTCCAGTTAGAATTAGCCTAGGTCATGTAGTATAAATAGAGCTCTCCTATGATAGTTTAAACACAAGAAAACACATACAATCTCTCATAGAACACGCAACTAGTGCGAAGCTTGTAATCTTATTCGATTCATAGTGAAATTGAGTTTGTCTCCTAAAGGAGAAGGACTCGCCAAACAAACACCATATCTGAATCGTTTGTTACAAGAAAGCCAAGGTTGATTCTCTACACTGCTCTCTTCTTAGATTTGAGGTCTTCTCCGGCGGCGGTTTCCGCCGCTGTTCATTGAGAGGGCCTCCATGAGTCCTTGCTCTAGTAGTAGTTGCTTTATGATTTTTGAGCTTTGAAGGTGGTGGTAGGTGCTGTAGCTTTGTTCCGTCAGTGATGGCAATCTATATGAATGAGAAGTGGTTTGGTTTTGGTCCCTTCTCGGTGGGTCAGCTTTGTTTTGATGGCGTGTTCTCTCCGTCCGTGGGTGATGGTGAAGCTGATTTTAGATCCGATGGGGTTTGATTCTGGTTTGGTGGTGTCGCCATGCCGCTGATTTGTTGGTATTTTCTCGAGGATCTCACACTACAAGAAAACACGTCTATTACGAGGATTGTATGCATGGTAAATTCTTTATAATAGGGATATTAAATGACATTTTGTTGTAAATTCTTCATAATGGACGATTGTGTCTTAATTCTTAGCAGCTTTGTATTTAGTCAAGATGAGTGTGTTTGTTTCTGGTTTTGTTATGTGGTGTGTGTTGTATTTAACTGGTATGTTTGATGGGTTTTCATACGGTCTTATGCTTGTTTGAGTTGTTCAGTGTATTTTCTATGGTTCTTCTGATGTTTCTCTACTTGGTCTAGAATGCCAATGTTATACCTTATCTGGTTTCTGGTTCGTGGTGGAAGTACTTAGCTGGTTTAGATGTGGGGTCTTCATTTGTTTGGGTTTGTTCTGGCAGTATCTCAAGTAAGGGATCAGTGGTTTCTTGGCTTTTCCTACTGCTCTCAGCGCCTCATCGTCGGTTCTAGGATGATTTTTAGGATTTCTCGTAAGCCTTGTTCGTGTTTAAGTATTTGTAGAGTGGCTGTTGTATTGGTCTGAATCCAGAGCTTTCATCCGGTCTCTCTTAAATATCTATTTGGACTCACATGTGCTACGATATGGTTGGACTGATGTAAGTACCGGCTCATTGCTGCACAAACTTTGAGGATCATTCCTGTTACTGTGAAGTTCCTCGACCTATTTATATCATTTGTTTGAAGGTCGACGTGCTCTAAGTTTTGGATTGCAATCATCAGAGCTATCTCCACACTTATGACTTGACTTTTGGTTTATGGTTTAGAGTTCCTTATCATCCTATCTATTTAGTTTGTCTTTAGTCGTCTTGTAGTTTTCTCTTACGATTCTCTAAAGATTTCGAACTTTGCCAGCTTCCAGCTCTAGAAAGAATATGTTTCTTGCTGGCTTATGTGTTCGCGGTTGAATTTCACCAGTTTTAATATAATCTTTAGATGACATCAATAATTCATGTCCGTATATTATATGGGGCCATCCACTTAATTATATACTAGCCTTTCACCTTCGCGCCTGCGCGGATGTTATTTTTGTGAATGTATAATATTTTAAACAATTTGTTTGATATAATTGTATATATGACTTGAACTTAATATTCAATTCCGTTACCCGAGTCGGGATCTTATCCTCTTCTAAAAACAGATATTCATGGATCATGATAATAATTTTACGGATTCGATTGATCCAATTATAAATTCGGATAGCAAAATTTTAAGTCTCGATATTCAAATCCAGATATTAAATATTTAAAATTTAATTATAGTTATCTATGTATATTATATATATTTTTATATAAAATAACTAAAATTTTAATTTTATTAAATTTTAGTGATTCTTAAGCTTTTTAATAATAATTTTAAATAGACTAAATAGATGATTAATAGTCAGTTTTTAATTTATTTTAAATTAAAAAAACAGGTTCGGATGTCTGCGTGTATTTGGATTTTAGTATGAATATTCTAACCCCAAATATCCGAATCCGGATAACAATTTTACGAATCCGACAAATGCATATCCGAATCTGTATATCCTAGAATACCCTAGATATTTGATCCGTCCTAGACCTAATTGTATATATGTATTATATGCTGATTAATTGTTTTTAATTTATAAATTATATTAATTATTCTTATTAGATATATATCTTACAAATGATAATACATTGTATTTGTTTGTATATATAACCATTTATAATAAATATTAGTATGTATTTTAGTCATTTAATTTTTATGGAAAGTTACATGATTTTGTTATTGTAAATGAATAAGTTCAGATTATAATAAAAAATTATTAACATTATTATCTTTTGTATATTTCAAATATAGTTGGTAGCTTATATGAATATGAATAAAAATAAAACTAATCTAATGCTATATATATGTATAATTTTGTTCTTATTATAAATTTTTGAATAATACATATTCACTTTTTTATGAAGTATTCAATTCTAATGATAAAGATTGTTAATGAGCTTAGTCCAAATTTTTTTTTCTTATTAAGAATTAGTGTTTGGATGCAGAGATAATATCAGTTGCATTCAATGGTAATTATTTAGGAAATGTTAGGGTTAAGTACTAAATGTACTTCAATTTTAATAGTTTAAGAGTTTAATAGTTTAGATAAAGAATAACATTGTGTTTGTAAATAATTTATGGCTCATCAAAAGTACAAAAACAAATATTGATTTATAAATTGTATCCCTCCATATATATATATATATATTCGTCATTTTATCTTTTACTTTTAGTTGGCTGATAATGGTTGACAAGTTCATACGTGCTCAAATTACCATATACTACTAATTACTCTTTCAAATAAGATGTTCAACTATAGTACTTAAGGATCGAATCCACAAAGAGCGAGAGTACACAATAGATTTGATAATCGACTTAGTTATGCTAGGCAATTTATAGGATTTTAGAAATAAGTAAATAGAGGCCAAGGGGTTTTCAATCATATAACGTGAATTTAATTAGTTAAGATATCAAATTATATTTGTCCCATGGCTAAGCTTAGAGCTTACAACTTTCGTGTGTAAATTGGGAATGACCGTCGATCGCTGGTATGCAAACGACATCAATCGATGGTTTTCTTAATCAAGTATTAAACGACCATATTCGATTGGTTCACTTGAAATATTAGACCATTCTCTCGATTGTACCTAGTAATTTAAACTCAACAGGATTTCTTACTCTTATAGTGCCAATTATCCTAAGATCAAGGTTCTATGTAGCTAATCAAGACACAAGCAATAAGTACAATCATGATGATAGATCTAATAATCACCCTAGCAATTCTATTGTTCGGCTAATTGATATCGGTCATATTTGCATAGTTTTGGTCATCTCTTTAAGTGCAAAATTGATAAAGGATTTTACTCTATCCTAATCAAAGTAGTATAGATGAGTGTCAATCCAATCCTAAGTGAACATGATGCAATGAGAATGCAAGTATAAACTTAATCTAAGTGCAATCAATTTTGATATGGGGTGAAGTAACCAAATAACACAATGCGAAACTAGAATTATAAATGAATGGGAAAAACGAGAACCCATGGGCAAGGGTTTTGACTTTGGGTGATTCGGATTTAAGATAAACGGTTAACGCTATAAACAACTCAGTTCTACTAGTCTAGACGTATCTTTAGACTAATTCTTTATCAAGATAAAAGTTCATTTGCTTTCAATCACTAGACATCAAATATCTTTGGTCTAATTAAATCAAGCAATCATTAAGATCGGGTCAATTGACTATCTAAACTTTCCTAACATCAATTGTCATTGGTTAAGCTAGTAAAGAGAGTTATCACTTGGTTCAGACATTTCGTCGAACACGTTTCGGGTACAAATTGCCTATTGATATAGATTAAGGTGATCAAGTCTAATCTAGCATTAGAAACTAGCAATAATCATAGAACATGAATAATCAAACATTAAACCTTCTAACCTATTACCTAATCACCCTAGATCACCTTAACCCATGGGTCCTACAAATGACTACTCACTAGCAAACATGATGAACTCAAAAACAAATGATGAATCAGAGTAAATCATTGAAAATGAACAAGAATAAAATGATGAATCAATATAAGATTAATAAAAAGGATTCAAGATTCAAATTCTTCTTCACCAAGAGTAGTCTAGTCTGAGATAAAAACCAGAATGCCATAAAAACTAGGTTTAAAGAGTATTTATATCTGTTTGAAAACAAATCGGGTCAATCCAACAAGCCTGGTTTGACCCGCAGAAATTTCAGCATCCACGACTGTAGCGACCAGGGCTGGTCGCTATGCCTAGTCGCTATTAGGAATGGCAAATGGGATCACCCGCCCCGCACAAGCCTGCGCCGCCGCGGGCTCTCTTCCAGTCGGATCTTTGCGGGTTAGCCCGCCGTGACCCACGGTACTCCACTCCTAAGCCCAAACCCGCCCCGCCAAAAACATAAGCCTTTGCGGGACGGCCCGCGGTCCTCTGGAAAGAGCTATTTGCCTACATAAATGCTTAACTTCTGAACTGAACTTTCTTATTCCATTCTCATATATACTTCCTAAAGGTTTCCCATCTAGACTCAAACACAAGACGAGATCCATACGAATGTGGAAAACACCAAATATGAACAAGACTACACAAGGAGAATTACATCAAGACAACACCAAACCGGAACAAAGATATCTCAGCTGATACACAGCAAGTAAATGAGCAAACTTGGAACAAACAAAAGAACAAATCATAGTGTCAGTGTCAGCAATACCGCCAAATCATAGTGCAATAGTATTTGCTTGGTTGTTGTTTGGACTTGGAGAACAACATCAGAAACAAAGAATCCCAATAATATCACTTCAAATTAAGTGTCAACAAAAATTTAAATTAAACAAAACACTAATTCCAAACAATGAATCCCAAAAATAAATAAAAACCAAAACCAAATCCAAACCGCAAAACACCAAACTAAAATAACAATTCAAACTTCTTCTTCATTTTCATCATTGACGATGGATTCAAATGAGGGTAGTTTCTCTTCTTCATCATCGATCTCTTCTTCTGAAAATAGTAATAGTTGAAGTTAGTAAGGATCAAAATAGGAATGAAGTATAATAATGTGAATCTTTTACCATGATCATAAGCTTCATATCCTTTTATCCAATTCCTAGTACATATCAGAGCTTGCACATTATTTGGGAGTAGACGGCTCCTATATTTGTTAAGAACTCGCGATCCAATACTAAAAGAGGACTCTGAAGCCACTGTTGTTATAGGAATACTAAGCAGATCACAAGCCATTGCTGACAAATCGCCATACCTATGAGTATTATCTTTCCAGAACTGGAGAATGTCCATACTCCAGAAATTATTAATGTCCAAAGGTGGTTCATCAAGATAAGCTTCTAGAGGTGTTTTTCCACTCACAACACCACTGATTTTGCAAAATGCTAGGAAATCCTATGAAAGTTTTAAAAAAATCAGAAATAATTTTTGTAAAAATAAACTGAATTAAAAAAAAATCAAGAAACACTCACATCATAGTTCTCAAACATTCCCATTTTGTAGAACTGTCTCACGTGGCTCTGTAGAAGGTGAGTTAGTCTTGGATTTCTTGTCGTAGAACTCAAACAGAATACTGAGCTTATGTCAAGCTTCCCTAAACAACATTCGACAATTGAAAGCTTAAAACGTGGATCAAAGACTGCTGCCATTACAAAAACACAACTGACTTCTTCCCAATATTTATCAAACTTCTCTTTCATCGGTGCCACCATATCTCTGACAATCTCATCTTCACTTTCCTCATTCATTTGATGTCAATCATGGATCTTCTAGACCTGATAGAAATACAAGTTTGAAGTCGGGTAATTAGAACCAAACATCAAACGTGTGATCTCAGCAAAAGGCCCTAAAAACGGCATATCTTCTCAGCTCTTATCCATTCCTCAGCTGTAAGCGCCATATTATAGCCTCTCCTATCAAATGTCTCCAACTTAACAAATCATTTACGGTACTTAATGGCTCTGTCAAGCATATAGTAAGTTGAGTTCCATCGTGTCTACACATCCAATATCAGACCCGCACTTTCTTTTACATTCGCAGCAAGCACGCATTTTTCGAACAATACTTCACGCGTTTCCGATGCTGTTACATAATTAGCACTCTCTCTTACTTTGTGCAAAGAGCCTCCATAAACCTTCAAACCATCTTGCATTATGAGGTTAAGTATGTGAGCTGCACATCTGACATGGAAAAACTCTCCTCCACACAACAGATCATCCCTCAACATCAGCTGCGATTTCACAATATCTTGCATCGAGTCATTACTTGTAGCATTATCTAATGTGATAGAAAACACTTTTTTTTCGATTCCCCACTCTTTTAGTGATTCAAGGAGCTGCATTGCAACATTCATACCTGTATGAGGTGGTGGTAAAGCACAAAACGTCAGGATCTTGCTATTCAACTTCCAATTTCGATCAATGAAATGAGCCGTCACACACATATAACCCTCACGTTTTAATGATGACCACAAATCAGATGTCAAGGAAACTCTTCCAGGAAGACTCGCTAATTCCTTCTTCAGTGTATCTCTCTCACTTTCATACCGGTTTCGCCGTGTTTCGACAAATGAATTTGACATCAACATTCAAATACTTCCAAGTCTCTCTCACTTTTTCATACTCCATATACGAATATGAGAGGTCATGCTGGACAATTGTCTTAGCTACCAGCTGCGAAAACGCAAGATGATCATATTTGCGAGGTTGTAATTTGCCTTCATTATTGAGGTTCATCTTCCCGTTCATCCTTGTATACATTTTGCATCTAGAACGATGCCTTCTCAAAGCCGAAGTTCCATGAGAATGAGAGCTCCATGCATACTCATTCTTGCAATGATTGCATTTAGCCTTCTCTTCGCCATTGGGTTTTCGAATCACAACAAAATCTACCCAAACATCTGACCTTTGCCTACTCTCCTTCTCATCATCCATATTGTCCTCATCATAATCATCATCAAGGTTTACCTTCTCATAGCGACTCGCTATGGTCCCCGGGTTTCTTTTGTGGGTCTGTAGCGACCAAGGCTGGTCGCTACGCCTGGTCGCTATGGCATCCGCAACTCCATGTGGGTCTGTAGCGACCAGGGCTGGTCTCTACGCCTGGTCGCTATGGTTTCCACAACTCCCTGTGGGTCTGTAGCGACCAAGGCTGGTCGCTACGCCTGGTCGCTACAACCCCTTTTGCTCCAAACTCTACTTCTTTGGCCTCCATTGCCTCCAATCTCATCAATGAACATCTCCCATACCTGACATAGACAAATGTAATGGAATGCAACCTAAATATGCCTATATGATATCCTATATGTCGGGAATGCACTTAAAGAGATGACCAAAACTATGCAAATATGACCGATATCAACTCCCCCGAACTTGTCCTTTACTTGTCCTCAAGTGGACTTTCGAAAACAAGAAAGAGAGAGAGGTTTGAAAATGGGAGCTCAGAACCAAAAGATACACTTTCTAGCTTTCAACATCACATCCTAGGTAGACATAGCATGTAGCATGAGCATGTTCTCTTAGTATACTCTATCTTCTCAAGGCCTAAAGGGACTCTCATACCTCTACACTAGATGCAATGCTTATCAACCTACAAGTCTTTACACCAACTCTCATATTCATTGACGGACAAATAAGGTGAATCCCTGCTAATGGAAACTTGATCTCGATCACTTGGCTTGGTAAGTGAAAACGGTTTATCTATGGTAGAAGTGGGGTTCAAATTCTTTGGTGACTTTCACTCAGGAAAAAGAAGCTTGAACATTATGCAAAATTTATCTAAGAAAATGAGCAATTTATGCATACAATGGTTTGTTCTCATCATTCTACCCCTTCCCAATCACTTTCAAACTCTTTTTTTTTCTTTTTCACTCACCAAATGAAACTCTCTTCTCTTTCTTTTTTTTTCTTTTCTTTAACCGACTAGGGATAACATCTCTTTATCATTTTTTTCTTTTGGGGTTTTGCTGTTTAGAGTATATCTTTTTTTCCTTTTTTTTTTCGATCCCTAGTGGCTATCTCCTTTTCATCTTTCTTACACTTCGAAACCCAAGATCAGAGCTTATTAGTACAAACGCACTTCTCATTCCTAAATGCTAGCTCAATGGAGGTCCTATAGCTAGTCCAATATGAAAACAAGCCAATGTCGCTCCTAATACTCTCAAGATTTTGCACATGACAAGCTATCAATAAAAGGCCTCACTCAAGCAAATTCAATCGTGGTCTCAAAGAACGGCAAGGGTTTAATGGTAGGAAGGTGACATTTGGGTTTTCAAAAAGTGGTATAACAGATAGAGTTCATATGGAGTTTTTCCAGTTATTGTGTTTGAAGTTTTGTTGAGGATATAATTAGTGGTAAGCAACACTTACCCTCCACAAGTTCAGGGGTAACCCAGATTCCTGCAACATTGCATTCATCATTTTCTTTAGAGTTTGATTTTGCGTTCATCAACTCCATTTAGTTCTAGTGAGTAAGGAACTGTAGTTTGATGGATTATTCCATGTTCTTTACATAATTCATTGCATGGACCATCATATTCGCCTCCTCTATCGCTTCTAACTATATTAATAGTTGTTTTAAGCTGATTTTTGACCTTGAGTTTAAATTCTTTGAATTTTTATAAGGTTTCATCTTTGCTACGTAATAAATATACATAACAATATTTTGTGCAGTCATCTATGAAAGTCACAAAGTATTTTTCCCACCTCTAGTTTGTATGTATTTTAAATAACATAAATCAGTGTGAATTAAATCTTCAGATTTGTTAGTTCTTTCAACATGAGGTGAGGGCGTTTTTGTGAACTTAGCATGCACGCATACTTCACATTTGTGTTTACTTGTTTTGAATTTTGGGATTAGATTTAAATTCATTAAGCTTTGTATGAATTTGTAGTTTACATAGCCTAATCAATCATGCAATATATTAAAAGATTTAACCAAATAAGCAACTGACTCTTTCTTATTCATTGAATTCTTTGGAGCTACAACTTTCGGAGGGATTGTCATTACATTCATTTTGACCAGTCCATCCTTAACATACCCTTTCCCCAAATAAACCCCATTCTTCCTAATCACGAGCTTGTCCACGTTGAGACTTGTGGTGAATCCATTCTTGCTGAGCAAGGTTCCCGAGACCAGGTTCTTCCTCATATCAGGCACATGCTTCACATTTTGCAGAGTGACTTCACGTCTAGATGTCATCTTCAGAATATCCTTGTTGCGGCCTTCAATCTTGGAGGTTGTAGTATTTTCCATGAACAAATTCTCATGAGTCTTGCTTTTCTGATAGGTGTTGAAGAACGCCTTATCAATGTAAATGTGAGTGGTAGCACCTGTATCATACCACTATTCCTTAGGGTTGTTGCTCTCAACTATGTTGACCTCAGTCACCACTGCAACGAGATCCTCCTTAGTGAGATGCGCTTGAGCCTTGTCATCTCTGATCTAGCTGCGACACTCAACGATCATGTGACCAACTTAGTGGCAGTAGTGACATTTTCCCTTGAATTTCTCCAAATTCACATTGATTTCAATGTCTTTTTGAATTTTGTTCCAGAAGCCTTCAAGACGCAACTGTTTTGAAAGGATTGGCAGGAGAGTGGGCGTGTACCTTTCCTTTGCATTTAAGCTCAGCCATGTTGACACTATGCTCTTTAGCTTGGAGCATCTTTTGATCATTTTGGTTCTTGGATTCCATCTGAAGTCTCATGATGATCTCCTCGAGACCCATCTTCTTCTTTTGTGCTTCAAGTAGTTCTTGAAATCCGCATATCTTAGAGGAAACTTTTGCATGAAGCTGAGAGTTGTGAATGTCTCACAGATTGACATTCCTTCAACAGAAATTTCATGGCAAATGAGCTGGAACGCTTCAAGCTGATCTATGATGTCTTTTGAATCCACCATACTGAAGTCATGGAATTTGGCAACCACAAACTTCAGACAGCTAGAGTCCTCACCCCTATACTTCTTGTCAAGTGAACTCCAGAACTCTTTCGCCGTGGGAATCTCACAATAGACTCAGTAAAATGGGTCAATGAGGCCACCCAAAATGTAGCCTTTGCAGATGAAGTCGGAATGCACCCAAATATCAACACTCACGAGAGTGTGCACATCTTTAATCCCGTGAGGGATAATGAGCTTATCCCCCTGAATGAATATATCCAGGAAGAACATCATCTTCATCATTGTGAGGAAGAACATCATCTTCTTCTGCCACATTTTGAATCCTTTGCCATCAAATTGGTCTGGCAGCAGTCCTTGAGAGATTAGACCAGGAATAGCCGGAAGTGTCTCAACTGCAGCCGGAGCACTTGTGGATCCTTGGACTGAACCCGTTTGATAAATACCAGCACCAAACAGGCTACAGCGTGTGGTTTAATCACCAATATTACCCAGTGGAAGGGTAGGTGTTATTGTTGTTTCAACGGTTGACGCTGTGATTCCAGCGGTTGTGACGGTTTCATCAGTTGCTGCAACGTTGAGTGAATTTTACGTAACAATGGTGGTGTCAACGGGGGTGTTGTTAGGATCCGTCATTTTTCTGTTGAGAAAACATGAAAGCGGATTAGAACTCCAATAAAAAAATAACATATTATTTAAAATATAATAGTAGTCTAAAATCGATTGTCATTTTTGGTGTTTGTAGTAGATCGCTAAAGCGTTAAAAACCACCAAATCATATCGATATAAGTCTGAAAAATGTTTTACAAACTCGCTTAAAAGCGTTCGCAAAAACCGTTTGTGTACACTTTTATATTGTTTACAAACTCGCTTTAGAAATCGTTCGTGGAAACGAATCATTTTAATAACATTCTAAGATCATGTAGAGAAACATGAAACGTTTTGCGGAAGTGCCTAAGCATATTGCAAACTCGTTTCATAATAAAACCAAACCGTTTTATAAATCCTCGAAGAAATCGTTTATAAAACCGTAATGAATCAATCCAATCAAAGCTTATATGTAATAGAAGCAATTAAGAGTTAAGACTGTAGAAGCCAAAAAACCGAATTGACATAAACGATATAAATAAACACGATATTAAGGAAATATACAATTGGAAAGACGAAAAGAGAAACAATAAGAATTTTTTTTTGAAAATAGACCATGGAGTCAAGACGAATCTCTTTCCTTAACTCTTAATATTCCCTCCGCAGTGAGACTAGCTTGTATAAAATAGTCCCATGATACAAACATAATAGACGATTCACGCTTCACCCGTGAACATCCCTACGAACTAATAATCTACGAAACACTCTCTAAAACTTACGTTGAGAGGTTTTTTTTCAGTTGATGTGAAAAAGTTAAGAAATGAAGGAGGAGGAGACGAATTATTTAAAGAGGAGTACTGGAGCGGTTTTTCGAAAATGTAGCGAAAAACTGTAGGAAATCTCAGGAGTGGTGCGTTAATAAATTTTCTCCGCAAAATATCTCATCTGTTGACTCGTTCAGATCCATTTCGAACAGATAAACTTCTTGTCGTTTTTAGATGAACTATACGTCATTTACATACAAATGCCATGCTGTTTTCTGAAATCAAAATGGCAAAAATGTTGAGCTTAACTTGGTACAAAAAGAATTTTATTGGCCTATGGCCCTTAACCAAGACCGAAGACCCAAGACCCAAGCCCAAGTTGAGCCGAGCCGAACCAGTTGGACAGCAGCAACGGCGCGCGCGTGAGTAGCCTTCATCTCCCAGAGTTGTTTGAACAGTGATAACATGTTAACATATATATTGCTCAGACTTGTCTCTTGTTTCCCATGTGGGACAAACAAGAGTCATTCCTCTTTGATTTATTTTGGGCTTTTATAGTCTCAGTCCAAGTCATCTTTTTCACATTTTCAATAAAATCCCATGGCTTATTTAATTGATCCAACATGGTTAACCAATTCTCTTAATGAATTCAGTAATGATGCTCACATAAAACATAATATTCATAGACTAATCAGTTTACAGTATTGAAAAAAATGCAATAGTCCTGCAATCTCCACAAGTTCTACATTGTAAACATCATACATTAATTATTATAGTTACCGTGCACCGCAATTAAGTTGATACCTCACCTCATTTTCCAGTAGTACTTCAATGGAGCACTAAACTTCCTAACTGTGAGGAATATATTCATTCGTCTATGATTACATTATAGTCATTGATCTGCTAAAGAAAATAGGCCCATGTCATTTACTCATTTGCCCAATTTCCACCCCATAATTTGGCTACAGATCTAATTAACCCAAGCTACCATAGTGAAGCAGTATTTGTCTTATGTATGACTTTGTCAATCTGTCAACTATTTTCTCTAGACCTTATTCACTTTTGCAAAGGAGAATAAATAGTACGTCGATTCTTTACTAAAGTTCTGTCACATTGGTTGTCTAAACCATATATATTAAAAATGTTCTCGTGGTGGAATAGTTTCACAAGAGATTCCACTACCATCTCCATCAACACCGTAGGTTATAATAATGCATCCACATTTGAGCCAACAAGCCAATGGCATTAGATTCTTCAAGATTTCTATATGTACATATACAATAAACTACACCATCAATCTCTTAACAAATTTAGACTCATTGTGGTGGTTCCACATGTATTATGATTCGTGATTTACATCATAAAAAGAAATTTCATGGCCTTGATAGAAAATCTATCTAACTTGTTTTGTCGGGACTTATAAATGAAAGAAGCATCTTATAGGTTCTTCTAAATAGTCTCCCAATGTACGAAACTCCAAACATGTATCTTTCATGTCCTTCTTTTTTGCCTCTATAAAATGCAGTCATTGAGGATGTGAGCTTTCATGCAAAGACGAAGGGGGAAAAATAATCTTTCAGTGTAAAAAATAGTGATGAAAGAGCCAAAGAAAAAGTTGTTGGTGAGTGTGAATGTTCTTGGAAGCAGTGGTCCTATAAGGTTTTTGGCCAATGAAGACAATAAAGTTTCAAGTGTTATTAACACAGCTTTGAAAATCTATGCTCGTCAAGGCAGGATCCCGGTTCTAGGGTTCGATGTCAACAACTTCATTTTCTACTCCATTCGTGCAGGATTCAACCGTATTTTACATAAAACTCTCTTTACTACTCTTTACTTGTGTTACTTTACAATCGCGTATATTCTGGACTTGTCTGAACTACAATATGGAAATCATCGGGTTCTAAAAAACACGTGAAAATTGTTTGCATGAATTAACGTTGTGACTTAAATTTATAGTATAAAACTATTATCAGTAGTAATCTGTCTGTATCATTGTTTTGGTGTTAGCTTTGAATCCACAAGAGAAGATAGGCTCAATGGATGAAAGGAACTTCTTGCTCTGCAAGAAAGAGCGAGAACCACTGGAAAAGGTCGAAGGAAGAAGAGAGAGTAAAGCTCGAGAAGGCCATGGTTGGAAAAATCGTCTTCGTCGGGTCCTTATTAGGATAATTTCTATACAAACACAAATCTTACTCTACAAAAGTTGCAAGCGCTAGATCATTATATCAGTGATCCTTTTTCGTGCAAATATGGATTTCATTGAACTTTACGGTCTTTTCAATACAAATGTTACTTGATACTTACACTAATATGGTAGATACAATTCCAATACTGCTCTTCATATATATTTTTATGTATATTCTCTTTTGACGATTTTAGCCGCTGCTTCTATAACACTACTTGCCTGAAATTAGATGCAACTGCCATATATATAAAATGTCATCATAAATATAAAACAGGATTTTGATGCATTACCAGAAAAAAAAGTGATCATACCATAATGGCATAATATGTTGAATCTGCAGCAGTAGTACCTGGGAAAGGTAACTAGAATTGGTCTAGGCAACAGAAAATAGATCTTTGTGTTGTTTCTGTTTCTGCGCAAAAGCTTTGAAGATTCAAAGCATATAAGAATTTCACAATCCCTTGAACAATCTTTTTTTCTGAGCAACCCTTGAACAAAGAGTCATAATTTTAACATAAATGAATATGCCTTCTATAAGCTTACGGTTTTTCAAAACACTAAACTATCTTGAGGTATACATGTTGAGGCCATTAACGTTCGAAATAGTTTGGCGAGACATGAGTAGTCAAACAGTGATGTCAAATACTAGATTAAATTTCAATTCTCCTCTATTCTTGTCTTAGCTGTTCATTCATTGGTTTCCTACGGTGGTTATTATTTGAATTACAAATATTGTTTTTTTAAAGTATTACAAATAAATACGAGATTTATAATGCACCGAAATTATTTAATAAGTCCAATCTGTCCAAAAAGCTCTGAAATATGAAAACGGAAACCTTAGAGACATCATTTGGAAATATACAACTATCGATTAATCAAGAGTCATCAACACGTTCTCTAGAAACGGTCAAAGAAAATTTTGGAATTGTAAAAACAAATCAGCTGTATATATAAAAGATTTAGATGTTGTTCATGTCGCAGATTCCGATCTTTTGTTCCTTTTAAAGTTTTCGGATTTCTTGTCCAGTTTTTAGGAGAGAAAAAGGTAAAAAGAAAAGTATCATGCAGATCGTCGTCAAGAATATGCAGAACAGAAACGTAAGCCTAACTGTGGATGGCTCTGGTACTATTGAAAACCTAAAGGATATGATCGAGGAGAGTGAAGGCGTCCCAGCGTAAATGCAGAGGCTAATCTTTCCAGACAAGCAACTTGAAGATGGTCACACCATAGCAGACTACAACATCCAAAACGGTTCAATTCATTCACTACTTGGCGGTTTCTGAATGTGCACAAGAAACAGAATGTTGGTTTCCGTTATTATCTATAAATCAATAACTTTATTTTCTGAATAACCATTTTCTAGTGTTCAATAAAACAAAATGTTTGATCTAAAAGACAACAATTATTTTTCCATGGTATCAAATTCTTAAGATATTTATTCGCACCACTACTTGTTTATTCTTATACTTTCTAGGGCATTTTGGTAGAGAAGTCGACATCAAGTCATACAACTTAACATCGACAAATATATATAAGCACATATGCTCATGAGATGAAATACAATAATAGTTATTACTATATGATGTAGTGCTGCTATTAACACTAGCGCTACTCATAGGAATATACAAAAATAAAAAAATTAATAAATAGAAGAAAAAAAGACACGTATTTCAAGGGGTGTTCATATGTGTTATTTGAGACTATCGACAGCAGTATAAAACTTTTTTCTTATTATTGATACTATTTTATGTTTAAAATTTCAGAAAGTTTTTTTTTTGTTTATTTGAGAAAATATTCAGCAAGTTTCAGTCACAAAGGTAATCATGGCCATGATTCCATTTTAGATATGTGAATATTTTCTTTTCGACTATGATAATGCAACCATTTTTTTATTAGAAACCAACTATTTTGAGAATCTATGGTAAACGTACAATACTTTGTTGTGAAATAGTTATGGGAAGAAAAACGTATGAAATCAATATATTAATAACATTAAATTATTAAAATGACAAAATAAAATATTTATTTTTAAAATAATACAAGATTTTTATTGATTTTATAAAATGATGAATGCAATAAATTTAGACCGTATAATATTAAAACTATTTTTTATTAATTTAAAAACTAATAACACTATAATTAAAAATAATTTGAAAGTCTTACTTAAACCACCATAATTTTTATAAAAATTCAAAATTTTCTCTTTCTAAATAAACAAAAAAAAATAACACCATATTTTAAAATAATTTTGAGAAGTCATACTTAAATAACACCATAATTTTTTTAAATTCAAATATTTCTCTTTCTTAATAAACAAACCAATAACACATCCCCCAAAAAATCTTCAGTTTGTATTCTTTTAGTCACGTAATTATTTGTTAAGAGGTGAAGTATGTTTTTGCACAGTTGGTTTACTGGGAGAAATAAAAACAACGATGTCAAATAAGTATTTGTTATTTATGATATATTGCTAAATTTTATATATTTCTTTATACAACTTGGTATAGTTGGTTTAAATTATGTATAAAATAGACAAGTACAAATTTCTATCGTCTATGTGTACATTGGTGTACTTGGTACAACTAATACAACTTCGAAATGATGAAATTCATAAAACAACATTTGTAAATCTTGTATTCTATATAAAATATACAATTAAGACTCATATTGGTCTATTGAGTATTCAACATCCATCTTAGTGGAGTCAACATCTATCTTAGTTGAGTATTTTTTTTGTGAAAAACTATTATAAGATTTTTTTTGTTTACACTATCTCCTTATATTTTTAATAAAATTAGTTAACCAAATTATTATGGAAAACAAACGTCACAGATATTTCTACAAAACTTATGATGTTAGAATATGTTAAAGTAGGGGTCGTAGCGCGGGAAATCACCTATTTATTATTTTAGTAAAACTATCTTTTGTAAGAAAATGTTGTTTGGGTTGTAGGTTTGCATTTGGAAGAATTGTTTGTTAGTGTATTTTAGTTTCGCACTAATTTCGTAGTCATAGTTATTGATAGGATATAACAAATAAATGGTAAAGCTGAAAGAATCATATTTGTTATCAGGAACTTATTTGGTCTGTGTTCAATAGTAAACTAAGAACATTGTTACTGAAATTTTAAACTTCAAGGAACATATGATCATGCGTGAGACAATTTTTGATGCATTGCGGTAAAAGGACAAGTCAGGATGAGAAGAATCAATTCTATTTTGTCCGTAAGAATTATCTTTAATATTAGCTTGCATATACAATGCATTTAACTGATCATCCAAGTAAGAGTAGAACTCACCTTCTGGATATTCAGAATTAAAAGCGCAACCCTAGACCTAGAGTATGAAATGTTGCTAAACTGAAGAGATGAAAATCAAATATTCTTAATAAGTTTCATACCAAGGATATATTCACTTATTTTTGTAGTATCATATGTTACTCATGTATTGTCTTGCATCAAAACTAGAAGCAACTGCTAAAGTTGCGTATCCTATTAAAGACATTTAATTTAAGTATTCTACTTGACCAAGAAGAGCTTTGTAGACGAACGAATTATGAGAATCCTCTTGTATATTAATTGGAAAGTCAATGATTTTTGTTTATGTGTCAATCGCAGATGAAATTTTTTAAAAAATTGTTATAATTTAATTGGTTAATGATTTTTAATTATATTTAAAATAAAATAAAATAAAATATGAATCCATTTAGAGGGATCTGAGAGTATGTAAATGTTGAGAAGATTACTTCTAGAATGACGGAGAAATGAGATGACTTATTTGCAGATAATCCTTCTACTTTCATCTGAAAAGTGAAATGGGGTTAACATCAGTTAGATGCTTGATGAGCTGAACGTTTAGAAGATGAAATGAATTATGAAAAATCTCAAGAGTTACTAAGCTAAAGATGAACATAAACAATGAAGCAAAAGCTAAAGAAATTTAAACTTGATAGGTTGCTACAGTGTTGGAGTTTTGGTTCGTTGACATCTCTTGATTTTAATGAGTTTTAGATTCATATTTTAGCTTATTATGATCATTACAGGTTGCATTTAGGTCATTATATTGCATTTGCATACATAATTACATTTGTAGGGTTAGGAATACACAATTGAAAGTTTAGGGCACAATTCAAGGTTTAATATGCAACTTTCAAGACTTTGAAGCCAAACTGAAAAGAAGTAAAAACCTTGAAAAGAACACATGTCTAGAACTCAACATGATACCCTAGCTAAACATATCAAGTAGCTTAAACATCTTAAGAAAAAACTTGTATGCTTCGAGCCTTGAAGACTCTACTTGCAACTTGTTGTGAGCTTGATATTGACTAGTTCTTGAAACCAACTACAACCTATCTGAGGCATAATGAACTTAATTTCTCTTGCTTATAGGCACTTGCATACTTAGTCATGGATCTCATACACATTTGGGTTATCTTATTCCATTCATTATCTTCTTGTTAACCCAAATGCACCCCCATACCCATGAACCCTTACCATTGTTTGAAACCACCATTGATTTGCTTGTGTGAGGCCTCTTATTGATAGTTTGTCATGTGCAAAATCTTGAGAGTAATGGGAGCGACATAGGTTTGTTCTCATCTTTTGCTAGCATAAGGACCTCACTTGAGCTAGCATTTAGGATTGTGGTTGGGTTTGTGTGCTTTTGAGTTTAAGATTTTGGGTTTGGGAAAAGAAAAGAATTAAAAGAATGAACAAAAAGAGTGTTATAAGAAGAGAAATCCCTAGGGACAAAAGAAAAAAAAAAAAAAAAAGCTATAAATGTGTCAAATATAACCTCCAAAAAAAAAAAAAAGAGAGAGTGGGGAAAGATAAAAAAAAAAGAGCTAGAGCTAAATGTTATTAAATATGAAAAGTCTCTAGTTGGTTAAGTCAAAGGAAAATAAAAGAGTGTTCATTGGGTGAGTGATGAGATGAGTGTTATCTTTGGGTTTTGGGATGAGGAAGAAGAATGGTAGAACTTGGAGTCATCTAGGAAAATGGTAGTTTGATGGGAAT
This sequence comes from Moricandia moricandioides, assembly GCA_905132885.1. NCBI lineage: Eukaryota > Viridiplantae > Streptophyta > Magnoliopsida > Brassicales > Brassicaceae > Moricandia > Moricandia moricandioides. The sequence goes on from CAJHQQ010002122.1 coordinate 63,639, forward strand.
CAATCTATGTATGCATGAATTACTCATTATCTTAGATAAATTTTGCATAATGATCAAACTCCTATTTTTGAGTGATCACCACTTTAAAAAGATGTATTTGAAACCTTCTCTTCTTTCACATTAGACCATTTTCACTCACCAAACCAAATGATTGAGATCAAGTTCTCATTTGCAAGAATTCACCTTATTTGCTTGTTAATAAATGTGAGAGTTGGTTGAAAGACTTGTTGATTGATGAGTGAATGACTTGTATAAAGATATTGGAGTTTAGATAGGCCTTGAGAAGCTAGAGTGTAATAAGAAATTTTTTTCATGCTACTTGCTATGTTTCTTTTAGGATGTCATGTTGAAGGCTCGAAGGTGTTTCTTTTAGTTACAAGCTCTTATGTCTAAGCATTTCCTCATCTTGTTCTTGAAAGTTTATTTGTGGACAAGTAAAGAGCAAGTTTGGGGAAATTGATATCTCTTGATTTTAATGAGTTTTAGATTCATATTTTAGCTTGTTATGATCATTATAGGTTGCATTTAGGTCATTATATTGCATTTGCATACATAGTTACATTTGCAGGGTTATGAATGCACAATTGGAAGTTTAGGGCACAATTCAAGGGTTAATATGTAACTTTCAAGACTTTGAAGCCAAACTGAAAAGAAGTGAAAGCCAAGGACCATTCTGCAAATACACGGAGGGCCAGATCGCAACAACAAAAGTATTGGGTTTGATTTGCGAGGATGTTTCTGCACGTGCTGAAAGTTTGGGGCCGAAATAAAAGAAATGAGAAGCTTGGGACCTGTCTTGAAAAAAGGCTGAAAATAGCCATTGGAGCTCACGAGCTTCTCACGGCTGGAGACGTGACGGCGAGCTTGATTTCGACGATGGCACAGCCTCGACGGTGGAGCTTAGGACGGCAAGGATGTGACTTGGATGATAAAGCCCGTGGTGGAGCAAAGCGGTGGAGACGGAGGAGAAGCTGAGACGACCTGGACCAGATCCCGTGGTGGGAAGTTGAACCACGAAGGAGGTTGGTGCTCGAGCTTGTGACGGTTCGGAGTGGTTCAGTGTTGCGGCATGGCTCAACCCAGGGGTGGACGTAGAACAATATTGAGACGGGGGCACATGATATTTTTTCATCATATTTAATTTTTTGGATTGAGAACACTACACAAAATTAATGCAAATTAATAAAGGAAAATAAAAAGGAGATGGGGGCACATGCCCCCGTACGTCTCAATGTGCATCCGCCACTGGCTCAACCGCGGGGAACGTAGAATGCTTGGAGCGACCGGACACAGTGGCTCGAGCCACCCGCTCGGGAAGAACGAAACCGGCAGCGACCATCCACAACGGCTCGGGCCACCCGCTCGGGAAGAAGATGAATGCCAAACGTACTTCCCAAATCGCGGCCAAACGCTAATCACAGCGTTTGCAATCAGCGACCGGTGTTTGCGACCAACGATTGAGCATGATTTTTACCTCTCTATATATAGTTTTAGATCTCAAAAACCCTAAAATTATCTCATTTTCTCTCCAAGAACTTGTTCTAAAATTGTTAAAGTTTGACCCTTTTTCTCATTTAAAGAAGTGTTTTATCTTGAATCCTTGATTCTTTTATAGTTAAGGGTTTCTCATGGAATTTATTGAGTAGTGAACTTGTGATTCATGGGTTAAGTAGATTAGGGTGATTAGGTGGATTTTAAGATGTTTATTGCTTGATTAACATTGTTCTATGCTTATTAGGTGTTCTTAATGCTAGATTAGCCTTGATCAAGTTAATTTAGAGCTTAAGTAATTTCATGCCCGAAAGGTGTTCGATGAAATGCTTGAACCAACCTAATATTGTCTTTTACATGTCTAGCCAATGACAATTGATGTTAGAGATGTTAAATGGTTAGTAGACTTGTGATTTATGCATGCTTGATTGTGTTTATGCAAACGACAGTTGATGTTTAATGCTTGATTAGCATAGGGATTATTGTCACGACAGTGGATTAGTCTATTTTATGAGTTTTAGACCTATAGACTTGTTGATTGTTTTCTTTGAACATCCTAGATTGAACTTTGATCACCTTATATCGATTATCTTTGCCCATGGATCCATCCTTAATATTTGATTGAGAGATTAGTTCTGACACTTATTTCTTGATTGGATTTGAGATCACTTTGTTTATATTTCTAGGATTTTAGTTTGTTACCAATCATCCATCTTTTATTTGCTTAGATTAAGAGAGTTTGTGTATTCTTAGTGTTATAGATCACTAGTTTCTTGTGAATTCGATCCTAAAGTGCTGCATCGATATACCATTCGATTATGGTAGCGTGCACATTAGGTTAATTGGCCTGTGATAAAATGCAGTAATCATTTGTGTATAAGCGTTACACATGAAGAATAAAGTGTGACATACGCTTTGGAGGATAAAAAGGAAACATCAAGATGCAATGATGTGGAATAATTCCATATGTTTGGTTCACGAAATATGAATTGAATAAGCATTATTAGATCACAAATTGGAAGATCTGGTGATGCTAAAATATCTGAAATAATATATTAGATAATAGGAAAATATTATTTGATATATACCTTGGTTCTCCTAGAATTACGCTAGGACTTTCTACGTGGTTATTCTCACGGAAACACAAAGGGGATTTTGAGGTTTCAGAAAGTGAGTGATTTGTATACGTGATCAACATGGGTTGGTTCACGCAAGTTGGGTGTGTTAGGAATCGATCTGTGTCGAGTCGTGTAATTCAGATCATGCATGTTTGTAAGAGATTGTGTAAAATATTTCTAATAAAAGAGATATGTGTTCATGGAATTACTTTTTGCCTTGTGTTTTCGCTGAATCTCGATTCTAGAATTGGTATCGGAATGGGACATCTAAGCTAAGGAGGGTTCTTTGAACCAATGTGAGATCATGAGAATAGAATATGGCAATTTGGCACATAATTTGTTGTTGTTGAATGATGTGAATTATGGGTATTGGAAAGTGAGAATGAGAGAAAACTTATGCGGAACTGATGAAGATATATGGATAGTTGTTCAATCTGGATGGGAAGAACCGTGTGTGATGCTAGAAGATGGTGTGAAGACACCTAAACCAAACACAAAGTGGATTGCAACAGAGAAACATTTTTCAAAGTTTAATGCGAAATCATTGGATACAATCTTCAGTTATGTAGATGATAAGCAATTTGAACTAATACAAGGATGAGAATCAGCTAAAGAGACTTGGGATATACTACAAAACGGCTTTAAGGGTACTGTGAATGTTTGGAGGATAAGATTGGACTTGCTTGCATCACAGTTTGAAGATAAAAGGATGACCGATGATGAGAAGATAAGAGACTTCAGTGCCAAGCTTAGCTCCATAGCTAATGAAGCAAAAGTTTTAGGTAAAAAATATGAAGATGCAAAATTGGTGTGTTTTAATTGTCATGGTATTGGACATGTCAAAACAGTTTTTCCATCATTCAAGAGAAAAGAAATCAAATGTTAATGGTAAAGTCATATTGTATGAACACAAAGAAGATGAAGAGAAGTTGTAGTACTAAAAAGTCAGAAAGAAAAGAAGATGTTCCCAATTTTGTGTCTCTTCATGGAACTGTGGAATCTGAAAAAGACATCACTGAAGGTTATTCTTGTGTGCGTCATACACCAATTCAGGTGCGTCACACAATGATTCAGAAAGTGATTTACATGCAGATTTTCTAGCTGAGTATAAGGTTCTTTTTGGTAAATTTGCATAACACGGTCATGAAAACCTGAAACTCATCAAAGATAAAGTTATATTGAAGGCGCAAGTCAACATTCTAGAGTTAGAGCATCCTGATACAAAATGAGACAAAATTAAAAATAATAGAGAATGATCATGAAGACGAGCTTTATTCTTTGCATAACCGAGTTCAGCAAGAATTTGATGTAAAGTTTCAAGAGATGAAACTACTGATGAATCAAGAGCTTGAGAAAGAGTCAAATTCTAGAAAGACAACTCACTGAGAACTACATGAAAGTGAGAATGTTGAACACTAGATCAGCTAGTCTGGATCATATCATATCGGTTGGGAAGCGTCCAAATATCAATTGGGGTTTAGGTTATAAAGACAATACTTCACAAGATCAAGATCATGACAAAGCTGAAGGGATAAAGTTCAATAAAGCTTCAATAAAATCAGATGATAAACCAAAAGATACAGCACAACAAACTAGCATATCAGTAACTGTGGAACCATCAATATCAGTGTCAAAAACGAAGAAGAAAGTAATTAATGGATGCTTGCTTAGTGGAAGGCAAGGTTATCATGGAACTGGTTCTCAACCAGTTGATAAGAAAAAAAGGAATCAAGTTTGTAAAGTGCTCAATCCCAATTGTTTCAGCTGAACAAAAGGATAAAACTCAAGCAAACAGTGTGACTTCAAAGATACAAGACATAAAATTTATTTCTAAGTGAAGGAATGGCTGTCACTTTTGTAGTAAGATCGGACATAGTGTTGCCTACTATTATGCTCGTATAAATTAGATTGAGCAAGCTTGGAGGTTAAACCTTCGTTATGAGGAACCTAGAAGGTATGAATATGTATAGATAGCTAAAAAAAATATGTATCATAAGGTTACGAAAGCTATGTCACACAAGCATATTAATGTGTCATACATTCGGATGGAAGATCAATATACTGAAACTGAAGAACCAGTTCGATGGGCTTCTACTAAAAGACAGTGAGAGTCTTGATGGTCCAACAAGTATCATGAAGTTTTTCACACAGTTTTTCACTCAAGCAGGGGGAACTGATACATAATTCAAGGGGAGTTTGATAAATGATTCTACTATATCCTAATCAAAGTAGTATAGATGAGTGTCAATCCAATCCTAAGTGATCATGATGCAATGAGAGTACAAGTATAAACTTAATCTAAGTGCAATAAGTTTAGATTTGTGAGATGATGTAACGAAAGAACACAGGTGTGAAAACTAGAATTATAAATCAATTGGGAGACAAAGAACCCATGGGTAAGGGTTTTGACTTTAGGTGATTAAGGCCTAAGATAGATGGTTAACATTATAATCAATCCAGTTTTACTAGTCTAGACGCACCATTAAACTAGTTCTTTATCAAGATAAAAGTTCACTTGCTTTCAATCACTAAACATCAATTGTCTTTGGTCTAGTTAAATCAAGCAGTCATTAAGAACATGTCTATTAACTATCTAAACTTCCCTAACATCAGTTGTCATTGGTTAAGCAAGTAAAGAGAATTATCGCTTTGGTTCAGACATTTCATCGAACACCTTTCGGGTACAAACTGCCCAAGGATCTAGATTAAAGTGATCAAGTCTAATCTAGCATTAGAGACAAACGATAATCGTAGAATATGAATGATCTAACACTAAACTTCCTAACCTATTACCCAATCACCCTAGATCACCCTAACCCATGAATCCTAAAGATGACTACTCACTAGCGAACATGATGAACTCAAAAACCACAGATGAATCAGAGTTAATCATTTCTAATGAACAAGAATAATCAATGAATCAAAAATAAGAATATAAAAAGGATTCAAGATTCAATCTTCTTCACCAAGCGTAGTCTATGTCTCAGATAAAAACTAGAGTGTCTTAAAAACTAGGTTTAAAGAGTATATATAGTAGTTTGAAAACGAGTCTGGTCAACCCAACAAGTCTGGGCCAACCCATGAAAATCACAGCTTCAACGTCTGTAGCGACCATGATTGGTCGCTAGGCCATGTCGCTACGGCCCCTGCATGTGAGCCTAGCGACTTGTCTTGGTCGCTACACCTGGTCGCTACGGGTTATGCATTTTTTCTGTGGGTCTGTAGCAATCCCGCCTGGTCGCTACGCATGGTCGCTATGGCACATTTCTCCTGTGGGTCTGTAGCGGCCACGCCTGGTCACTACGCTTGGTCGCTACGGCATCCGCATTTCTCCTATGGGTCTGTAATGACCACTCCTGGTCGCTACGCCTGGTCGCTACGCCTGGTCGCTACGCCTGGTCGCTACGCCTGGTCGCTACACCCCTCTTTCGCTCCAAACTCCACTTCCTTTGCCTCAATTGCCTCAAAGCTCACCAATAAGCATCTCCAATACCTGATATAGACATATGTAATAGAATGCAACCTAAATATGCCTAAATGATATCCTATATGCTCAATATGCATCAAAAGAGATGACCAAAACTATGCAAATATGTAAGATATCAACTCCCCGTACTTGTCATTTACTTGTCCTCAAGTGAACTTTCAAAAACAAGCAAGAGAGAGAGAGGTTTGGAGATGGGAGCTCAAAACCAAAAGATACACTTCCTAGCCTTCAACATCACATCCTAGGTAAACATAGAAAATAGCATGAGCATGCTCTCTTAGTATACTCTATCTTTTCAAGGCCTAAAAAGACTCTCATGCCTCTACACTAGATGCAATGCTCATCAACCAATAAGTCTTTACACCAACTCTCACATTCATTGACAGATAAACAGGTGAATCCCTGCTAATGGAAACTTGATCTCAATCACTTGGCTTGATAAGTGAAAACGGTTTAATTTTGATGGAAGAAAGGTTCAAATTCTTCGGTGACTTTCAGTCAAGAAAAGGAGCTTGAACATTATGCAAAATTTATCTAACAAAAGGAGCAATTCATGCATACATTGGTTTGTTCTCATCATTCTACCCCTTCCCGAACACTTTCAAACTCTCCTTTTTCTCACTCACCAAATGAACTCTCTCTTTTTCTTTATTTTAACCAACTAGGAATATCTTCTTCTTTTTTTCTTTTTTTTCCCCAATCTTTTATCGTCTCTCCTCTTTTTTTTTCTTTTTGGGTTTTGCTTAAGGTATCTAGAGATTTTATTTTCTTTTTCTTTGATCCCTAGTGGCTATCTTCTTTTCATTTTTCTTTCAGCTCGTTCTTTCCACTTATCTCACACCTCGAAACCCAAAAGCAAAGCTTATAAACACCAACACACTTCCCATTCCTAAATGCTAGCTCAAAAGAGGTCCTATAGCTAGCCAAAAATGAAAACAAGCCAATGTCGCTCCCAATACTCTCAAGATTTTACACATGACAAGCTATCAATAAAAGGCTTCACTCAAGCAAATTCAATTATGGTCTCAAAGAATGGTAAGGGTTAAAGGGTAGGGATGTGACATTTGGGTTTTCAGAGAGTGGTATAATAGATAAAGATCAACCCAAATGTGCATGAGATCCATGACCAAGTATACAAGAGTCCATAAGCAGGGTAGATTAAGTTCATTAATCCCTAGTTCATTTTAGAGTTGGTTTCAAGAGCAATGTCAATCACAGCAAACAACAAGTTTCGAGAAGAGTTTTCAAGGCTCGAAGCTTGCAAGTCTTTCACGATATGCGTAAGCTACTTGATATGTTTAATTAGGGTGTCATGTTGAGTTCTAGACATGTGTTCTTTACGAGGCAATAACATCCTTGCTCCCTATGCAGAATGAATGCAATTTATATGCTTTAGACTCGATCCTAACGATGAAATGATGCACCCTAGATTATTCTTTGTTATTTTAAAATTTTCTCATTTTTTAGAATGTACAATGCAACTCAAATGCTGAAATGAATATGCAAACAAAGAAAGAAAATGAAATGATTAAACATGGGACCCCCCCCAAACTTGAACAACACAATCTCTGTGTAATCAAGAGAGAGAGAGAGATACTGAAAAGACAAGTATTTACAAGGATATATGAAGATACCTCAAAATGATTCGGAGGCAGTGGACTCTTCATTGTCCTCGTCCTCGCTTTCGCCATCGCCATCGTCACTCTCTTCTATCTCTCGCTGATTGCCTCTCTCGAAGCTTTCATCTTCCTCATCGGAAGTATCTGTGCCTGAACGCCCCTTTCCATGACGAGACTGGCGGCGAGGTGCTGGAGTAGAGGTCTCAGCCATGATGAAGTCTTCAGCTTTACATCCTCCTATCTCTGCTCTAACTAGCACATCGATGACTTTCTTCATAAATCTTGCTGAGGATGCAGCGTTCTTCTTAATTGTCCTCTTAAGCGCTTTGTATTTGGCGGACAGCTTTTGAATGGTCCTATCCTCGATCCTGTTCCATCCCTCAAGCTTCCCAATGTACTCGTGGGCATCGTGCAAAGGACCCTTCAGAAGGGATCCAGTATGGGGTGTGAAGTGATAGTGGGAACGATCATAGAGTGTATCCTCCTCTTCCTGGATCTCAGGTGCATCTCGTGAAGTGCATGCGCGGACAGGTGTTGTAGTAGGAGTGGCAGCAGCAGCATCAGATGAAGATGGACCCCCAGATGATCGTCTTGCTGTTCTCCTACGATTGGGGACGGTGTCAAGTGGACCGTGTGGTCCAAGCTGAAGGTCTGTAGGGATGTCGAATGAGATGTTGTGTCTGCTACGTACCATGAGGACTCGCGGGGTTGGTAGGAGAAGCTCTTTCTGGTGAAAGTTCATATAGAAGGAGTAGCGTGCTGGCCTTGGAACATCCCCGAAAGAAACTTGGTCCTCTTCATGTAAGGACCATCCATGTATAAAGGCTCCTGAGGGATTTTGCTCTGTAGGGGAACTCTTGCGGCCTGGAGGAGTGGTGTAATCAGGCCACCGATGCTCA
>CAJHQQ010002123.1:0-72246 GCA_905132885.1 Moricandia moricandioides
ATGATTCGAGGAGTATCCAAACTCAAGATCGGTGACAAGATGGTGTGTGGTGCATGCAATGAGGGAAAGCAAGTGAAAGTACAACACAGGAAAGTACCAGATGTTCAAGCAAAGGCACCTTTAGATCTAGTTCACATGGATCTCATGGGGCCTATGCAAACAAAAAGTATCGGAGGGAAGAGATATGTGTTCGTACTTGTAGATGACTACACCAGATTTACGTGGGTAAGGTTTCTCAGGGAAAAGTCAGAAGCTCCTGAATGTTTCAGAATCTGGGCTCTTCAACTCATAAATGAAAAAGGAGGGATCAAGAAGATACGCAATGATTATGGTCGTGAGTTTGAGAATGAAGTCATGACTACCTTTCTTGAATCAAAAGGAATAGCTCACCAATTTGCAGCACCAAGGACACCTCAACAGAATGGAGTGGTTGAAAGGAAGAATAGGACTCTATAGGAGATGGGAAGGGCAATGCTTATTGGTGCTACATATTGAATGACAAGGACTACCTCGGGAAATTTGACTCAAGAAGTGACGAAGGATTCTTTCTGGGTTATGCACAGTCTAGTTCAGCTTACCGGGTCTACAACAAGCGGTCAAAAACGATTGTGGAATCAGTCAATGTTGTGTTCGACGATCTGTCAGTGGTTGTAGGAGGAGGTTTGGAGTCAGATGAAGAGGATGAAGATGACTCAACAAGAGGTACTAAAGAAACAATTGAAGAAGGCCCAACGGCAGATACTTTACCTAAACCGGTAACTCAATAAGTTCATCGTAATCACTCGAAGTCAGACGTGATTGGAGGTATTGAAGATGGACGGAAGACTCGTGGCAAAGTCATCAATTTCAGAGAAATGGTGCAATTCACATGCTTTGTCTCCTCAATTGAACCAAAGACACACATTAAAGCACTCCGTGATGAATATTGGATTGTCGCAATGGAGGAGGAACTTTAGCAGTTCACTAGGAATGATGTGTGGGAACTGGTTGCTCGACCTGAAGGAGTAAACGTGGTTGGAACAAATGGATTTTCAAGAACAAGACTGATGAGCATGGAGAAGTTGTTCGCAATAAGGCAAGACTTGTGGCTCAGGTATACTCACAGATTGAAGGAGTAGACTTTGAAGAGACATTTGCTCTGGTTGCAAGGTTGGAATCCATTTGGTTGTTTTTGGGGATGGCGTGCATACTAAACTTCAAAGTGTATCAAATGGATGTGAAAAGTGCCTTTCCTAATGGAGTACTTCAGGAGGAAGTCTATGTTGAGCAACCAAAGGGATTTGAAGATCCAGTGCATCAAGACTATGTCTACCGGCTGAAGAAAGCTTTGTATGGATTGAAGCAAGCACCTCGTGCATGGTATGAAAGGCTCACATGATTTTTGTTAGAAGCTGAGTATATCAGAGGGAGTATAGACAAAACGCTATTCTTCAAGAAAGTGGAGAAGGATATAATTATCGTCCAAATCTATGTGGATGATATTATCTTTGGAGGGACATCACAGAAGCTGGTTGATGAGTTTGTTCAGGATATGAATCAAGTTTGAAATGAGTATGTGTGGTGAACTAAAGTATTTTCTTGGACTTCAAGTATCTCAGTTAGAGAATTTTTTTTTCATTTCTCAGAGTGCCTATGCTAACAGTTTGGTAAAACGGTTTGGGCTGGAGAACTCCAAAGTTTCAAAGACACCTATGAGTACATCACTGAAACTTACACGAGATGAAGCTGGAGAAGATGTTGATGCTAAGCTCTATCGAGGGATGACTGGAAGTCTGTTGTACTTGACTGCGTGTCGACCAGATTTATCATTCAGTGTGGGTGTGTGTGCAAGATATCAAGCCAAGCCTAATGTATCTCACTTGAATGCAGTAAAGCGAATCATCAAGTACGTCAAAGGAACGAAGAGCTTGGGTGTGTATTACTCAAAGAATTCCAACAAGAATTTGGTAGGCTATTGTGATGCAGATTGGGCAGGATGTGCTGATGACAGAAAAATGACCAGTGGAGGATGTTTCTTTCTTGAAAAAAATCGTATCTCATGGCTGAGCAAGAAGCAAAACTCTATATCACTCTCTACGGCAGAAGCAAAATACATTGTCATGGGCAGTTGTTGCTCACAACTTATCTGGATGAAGCAGATGTCAGCTGATTATGGAATGAACTCAAGTCCATTTCTTGTGTATTGTGACAACAAAAGTGCAATTGATATCTCAAGGAATCCAGTCCAACATTCAAGAACGAAGCACATTGACATCAGACACCACTTCATCAGAGAATTAGTTGAAGACAATCAGGTAGTAATTGAACATGTAGTTACTGATTTGCAATTGGCTGATATATTCACTAAATCTCTTGAATTTAATCGCTTTGTCAAACTAAGAAATGCAATTGGTGTGTGTAACCTTGATTGTTGAGTCAAGTTGTGCAGAGAGTAGTGCAAGTGCTGATTTGGGATGTACATATGATTCAGATTGGTTTTGGGACCCGAGAACGCTGTGGAAAAGAGCTGCTTGGTATGCCGTCAATACTGTGATGGTACAGGTTTCACGTCAATATGTGGCTCCCCCATCTCAATAAATAAAAAAAAAGGAGCCATCAATGTTTCAGAAAGATGCTCAATAAAAAGGAATCAAAAGAAAAGAAAAAGTTGATAGATTCATGATGGGAAACAAGAGGGGTTTCACAGCGCGAGAATAAAGGATGAAAACAAGCAGTATTGATGAAGGCATAACAATGTGAAAGCTAGCCATAAAAAGACAATCGGGTGCACCAGAGTGTAAGATCTAGAAAGGGTCATATGTGCAACCTGAATCAAGTACTGAGTCAACTCGTGAAGGACATCACATAAATGGTGAATCAACTGATCTAAATACTTTATATCAATCTTGACTCAGCCAATTGTGAGTTGTGACTCATTTTTTATTACTATCTTGAAAGTCTGATGATACAACATTAATTCACGAATGTACGTAATGCTTATGTGCTTGGATGAGAGAAATTAAATGTTGTAGGTATACAAAGGAGAGGATAAAAAGTCAGGGACTAAAAGTGCAATATCAGAAAGGTTGATTTAGTTCCATTCAGTTAAGGGAAGTAGTGGGGCACAAACCCTAAAATTTCTTCATCGTGCTTAAAAACCCAATCTTCCAGCCTCTCTTCCTCTTTATCGCAAATCAAGCAAAGAAACCAACCTCTACAATGGGAAAAGCCAAGAACTCAGCTCAGCAAGGCGAATCGTCCAAGGTAGAACAACATGCAGAGGCTGAAGCAAGTCGAAGGTCACTCTCTGATGGGGAACCCGAATCACCTCTGCCGAGAAACGATCCACCGGTGTCTACGGCCCTTCCAGAAGTCACCGAGGAGCTCGAGTCCTTCAACACTGCGACTGAGAAAGGTCAATTGGAGGAGAGTGATGAAAGACTCCTGGTCTTGAAACGGACTCAACTACCAAAGAACCTGTAGTAGATCCGAAGCCACAAAAGGAATCTTCAAGTGTTGTCGTGCCAGATGCTCAAACCGGAGATATATCGCCGGAAGATAAGGGTGAGTTTGCTCTGCCCCTAGTGCATGTAGACACGGAGAAAACTATGAGTGAAGCAGAGTCTGAATCAGCCAAAAAGGTGGATGATGAACCCAAAGAAGATGTTGTGACCTTGGGATCTGATTCAGAGAAAGTCTCTGTGAAGGAAAGAAGAAAGAAAAGGGTGATGAAGCGGCTGAGGTTGCGTTCTGGGAAACAGAGTAAGACAGAGGAAACCAGTACACCGACCCAATCTCAGTTCCTTACACCCGAAGATGCAGCCAAGTCTCCATATTTGGCTAAGGAAGCATGAGGTTCAGCTCGGGTGAGATCAAAGAAGTCAGGAGACTAGAACGCTGAAGCAATGCCAAGTCCTCTCAAGAAGAGGTATGATCAGTTCTTAAAGCGTAAGGTAATTGCTGAACGAACTATAGATATGAAGGAAACTGATCAGTGGGGGTACTTAACGGTTATTAAGAAGGGGTCAATGGAATCAACTGTCTCTTCTCTTGGTGTTTATGTTGAACAAGTCGTAGCTGAGTTTTATGCTGGATTGCCAAGTGTGAAAACCGAAGCAGATACTGAGGAAGTGATTGTCTCAGTAAGAGGGCATGCGTACAAGTTCTCACCTGCCATCATCAACAGTGTCTTAGGCTGGGAGCCACTCACAGATGAAGAAGAGGAGGCAGAGACGACTTTGGATGAAGCTTCAGCAACTGACTTGGCATCGTTCATCACTAGAAACACAAGGAAAGAATGGGATGGTCTTACCACAACAAATCTCACACCATGTTATGGAGCTCTGATGATTATCGCATCATACAACTGGATCCCCTCTACTCACAAGACTCACGTATCTCTTGAGAGGGCAAGGCTGATCTACAAGATGGCTAATGGATTTCGTGTTGATTTGGGTAACATGGTGTTCAAACAGATCATCAATCTTGGAGTTACTCAGCGCAATGATGCACGTTGGTTGATTTTCCCTTGGTTGATCATGGGACTTCTCCAAGCACATCATGCGGTTCCATCCTACACCAGCGACAAGCTTGAACGTCCTGTAGCATACAAGAAGGATAAACGGGTGGGTGAGATCTATGAGCAGCGAGTAGCTAAAGGAAAGGCATCAGCTAAAGCTGAATCAAAGAGAAGCTCTGCTAGGACAGCACGACTGCCATCTCCTGCCCTAACTCTTGTTCCACGAACTGCTACACCTAGCTCCAGAACTGGACCACGCCGAGTATCTGTGTACGAGCTTGGATCAGTTTCCATACCTCAGGGATCACTTACCAGAGCTGATCTGCAAGTCGCACTACAAGACACAACTCAAGCACTTTAGGCCCTAGCTGAGATCGTTCAGGATCTTCAGAGTGCTGTAGCAGGTAAGTACTATTCTTTCTGTATCAAGTATTAATGTTTCCTGTTATTTTTAATCCGTGTGCTCACAAGCAGGGGGAGAAGAAGAGGACTGAGATGCAGAAGACAAAAATTGTGGGGGAGCCTTGTCGTGTTATGTTTATTGCACCACTTGTTGCAATTTTTTATCCATGTTTTTAGACTGGCTAAGTTTATGGGGGAGCATTTGCATATGCTATCTTTTGATAATATGTATTGAAATGCTTGAACCCATTATTTCTTTTTGGATAATCTAAGCATGTTCTTAACTGTCTTGATGTGGTTGAAATAACTCTTAGGCATATATACTAGTGGTGTTGTGGTTGCTATTGTCTTCTATTTCAGGTGCTTGTGAGACGACGAATTAAAAAGGGGGAGATTGAAGATGTATGGTGAAGACGATGATGTAGCAGAGCAGAAGTAGTTCATGAAGTGCGACATGAACTACTGCATCAGAGAGACGGATCATGAGAAGCACGTTCTAAGACCGATGCATTAAAGGAAGATTTAATGAAGATGCATATTAAAGGAAGACTTGGAGAAGAAGCAATCGATCTAAAGAGAAAAAGGGAGATTGGCTTATTCGTTGAAGTAAAATAAATGGAAAGTTTCCATTGAGTAGATAGATTAGATCTAGGGCATCTCTAAAGATATTTAAAAGGGAGTCGTGGTAATGTGTTGAGGTAACACACAGAGAGAGTTTTTAGCAATAGAGAGTTCTGTACGTCCAAAGAAGGAGAAGCAAAACATCTAGGGGTTAAGAGCTTAAGTGGTTCAGAGCCTGTCTTAGGTCTTTGAACGAATAAAACTAGCAAACAAGTCGAGGTCTGTCTTGAGTTTGTTTGATTTATTTTTATTAAGAAGAACAAGTGTGACCTTTTAAAAGAATAATGATAGTTGTAATTCTTGGAATTGATTAACCCTATACTACTGTGTGTTCTACATCCCATAGCTTGCTTATGTTACATTAACATATTTCAGTACTTTCAAATTGGTAACTGAGTCTATAACAACAGGAGATTTTCCTCCAAGCTCCAGGACAACCGGCGTGAGATGTTTTGCAGCTGCCATCATTATGATACGCCCAATTCTTGAACTACCTAACCAACCAAGAGTGGAACATTAGTCTCCTTAAATAATTGACTAGAAGTGTGTTTCATATTAGCATGAAGCCGTGAGATCAACACTCAACAAATCACTAAAAGGATGAAAAAAAATGTTGATCCTCATAGTATCCATCACTTGAGGAATAAGACTTGGAAAGGAAACAGATTAAGCCAAAGTTAATATGAACCTGTGTAGAATATTTTGTCCCACTTTTGCTCCAGTAGAAGAGTTGTTTCAGTAACAGCCCCTTCAACAACTCTCACTGCCGAAGAATCTAGATACTGTTCCAGTAACTTTGCAAGCAGACAGGATGAATCTGGAGCCTGTTCTGATGGCTTTAAGACAACAGCATTCCCAGCAGATATCGCACCAATAACAGGATCAATAGACAACACTTGCAAGAAACAAGTAATTGCGAAAATGACGACAGAAAAATGCATATGAAATGGGGAAGATATAAGGAGAAATTGCAATTCTAACACAAGTTTGATACCACTTTGCAAATTTACATTTAGTGAATTACAATTTTTTAAAATACCTTAACTTTTTGATGAAAATAGACTTAATTAATATTTTAAAATATTTATAAAAAAATTAGAAACTCAATCTCACCCATTTAACATTAAATCATAAACAATAATCACTAAAGTGTAAACACAAATGTTAATATATTTTGGATAATGTGTATATTTGCAAAGTGGTAATTAACTTATATTATTCTTGGCAATTTCTCAAGATATAAACCAACGAGGCATTGTTTAAACATACGAAAGGGATAATTCCAGGCAGAGATTACAAGCACAACTCCAAGAGGCTCAGAAACGATTTCGGCTGATGCAGGAAATGTTGTTAGAGAAGTCTTAGCCTGAAAGTAAAAGTAATGATTAGTAGGTTTAACAACAAGTTCTGAAAACGAAACTCTCCATTCAAAAGCACACCTTATCTGGTGCCATCCAGTTTTTTAACTGCTTAAGAGCTAAGTTGATAGAATTTCTCAACAGAGCTACCTGCATAATTACTTAACCATCATAATGAAAAAAAACTACTATTAGATAGCAGATTTTGATTAGCCAAACAACTAACACATGACAGAATAGAAAGCTATCAAACTCACTGACAATTTCTGTTGGTAACATTCAATGAGAAAGGTCATCTCTATGTCGTTGTCTTTTTGACACACACAATTTAAGGAACAAAACGTATTTGAAAACACGTGTAAGTCCCAATGAAAACACAGGTTAGTTGATTGAATTAATTGTTTAAGGTCCACATGTAGCATGATCAACATTAAATGCTTATTGCTTTCAACAGAACCTGATCAAATACTATTTTTCTCTCTTTAGTATTGGTTCCCATAAAGTTTACCGGCAGTCTATGTTGGTTCAGGGACGGCTTAGATGGTAGGGAGGAGAGTGCCACCTCCCCTGGGCCCAAGTGTCCAATTTTTCTTTTTTTTTTTACAATTTGTTTGAAAGTTTTAGTAAAAGTAATGTATATACATATATTTTAACTAAATTTAGTTATATCTATTAAAAAAATAAATTTAACTTGAAAATTTTCATACAAAATAATATAACAGCTTAAACAATTACATTAAATTTTAATTTTTAACTAATCTTCAAAAAGAAAAAAATGCAAAAAGTTATATAATTTGTTTTTGTTCATGACCCAAAATATTTATGAGCCGGCCCTATGTTGATTTTCTATATGACATTCAATTCTCTATTCACGCAGCATCAGAACTAAAACTATGAGATTTAACTAATCGACCAAAATCTCTAAACTGAAAATATATTCAAATTTGATTGTAACTTCTAAACAAAACTGGGAAATCATAAAAGCGTTTGACCTCATAGATGAAAGACTCGAGATCAGGCTTGCGAAGATCATCATGGAGAGAGGAGACAATCTCAGACTCGTGGTTATCGCAGATTAAGAGAAGCTTTTTAAGTTGAGTGACTCTCCACTCGTAGCCACGAGTGACTCCGGCATCGAAGCTCCGTCACCAAATCGGTCGCATCGTCTTCTTGGAAGACCTTTTCCATACCGTACACGCTTACAACGCTGGCTTAGTGTAGGGGGCGGTCAGTGCGACTGCCCCAGGGCCCACATAAATATACAATTATACTCATATGATTAACTAATATATACTTAGGATTTATAGTTACGGGATGAAGTTTCAGAGTGAGGTTTAAGGTTTAAACAAACATTAAAAATTTTAAAAACAAAAAACTATTTCGATCATTTTTTTCATTAAAATTTATTTTGGTGATAAAAACTTAAAAAAATATTATAAATAAATAAAATAGTTATTTTCAAAATAACTTTAAACATCTAGTTTCTTAACAAATATTTTTTTCTTAAGAAAACTATTAATGGAAGGGACTAAATTTTTTTTTGCCCATGGGCCCCTCTTTTTGGTGAGCCGGCCCTTGACGCTTACGTAAACAAACACGGGAGAGAAGAAGGACAAAGATTGAGCTCGGATCCCAAGAGAAGGTGGATTGTTTTTCTTTCAGTAAAATTGCCACACCTTGACGTTTGCTCCTGTTATTAAAAGAAACGAGATATGGTTTGATTTTTCTTTTATATAAAAAACATGTGTTTCAATATTTAGCTTTATCCCATGTCAGACACTACGTTTAAAAATTATTTCAAAGACGTCAAAAAAGAAGAAAGTGTCAAATATGTGATTATCCATATGGACACTTGTCAATGACTTAGTCATGATGTATCCTCATCACTATATACGTGTCTTATCTTCTTTTACTAAACTTTACTATATATAGAGTTGTTTGTACAAGAAGAAAATTATGAATCATAAGAAAAAAATACAAAACTTTCACTTCCGCTCTTTATATATCACGTCTCATCTCTTTCTTTATTTCCATCAATCAACATATATATAAATAATAAATAGAAAATAAGTTTTTCACTTTATTTACAACACTTATCAGCATGAAGATCTTATACCAAACGAATTTATACTAGCGAAGTAAGGTTTAATTTATATTTTTCAATTATTTTAATTTTGTTATGGTTCCGGAGTGAAGGCTCTGCCTTCTCCGCTTATTTTTCTGGATGATAGGCGTTGTCTTCCCCGACTGATTGTTAAGATAGGCTACGCCTTCACGATCAGAGAAACACGTGGTAGGTTTTGCCTCCGTGAATAAAAAAAGAGAAAAAAAAGAAGGTCAACATGGAAGACTATGTGTCCTCGGATCTTGAATAAAAAGAAAAGGTTAAAATGGTAGACTTTGTCTCCTCGAACCTTAAAAAAAATGATCAACATGGAAGACTCTTTCTCCTCGGATCATGTGGTAGGCTAAGCCTCCAATTTTATTTATAGTTTTTTTTTTAAAATTTATGCACTTAATTTATGCTTTTAAATTTATGCTTTTTCTTTCCGTATTTGAATTCATATCTTTATTATATTTTTATAAATGTTATTCTATGGATACAATTATCATGTCGAATTTGACAAAGCTCGAAATAAATGCCCTTGATACTATGGGAAATAACTATATGACTTGGGCAGTGGGTGCAAAGATGCACCTGAGAGGAAACAGGCTTTTGGAAACCATCGATAGTTCAAAAACTGTGCGGATGAGAAAAATGCTAAAGCCAAGATATTTATACGACACCATATACATGATGGTTTGAAAGATGAATATATTACAAAAGAGAATCCTTCGGACCTCTGGCAATCTTTAAAAGAGAGGTTCCATCACCAGAAATATGTGATCTTACCGAATGCTAAACACGAGTGGATCCATCTCCGGTTCCAGGACTACAAAAGTATAAGTGAATATAATTCTGCGATGCTCGGAATTACATTTAGGATAATGTTATGTGGAGAGAAAATAAGTGATTATGATATGATCGAGAAAACTCTCTCCACGTTCCATCCTGGAAATGTAGTCCTACAGCAACAATACCGGGCGAATGGGTATACTCGTTACTCGGAGTTGATGCAAGCCCTCCTTGTAGCAGAGAAAAATAATCAACTCGTGACTTTAAACCATCATGATCGTCCCACTGGATCTGCTCCATTCCTCGAAGCGAATGTTGCATCATCCAGTTATGATAATTGGAGAGGACGAGGACGTGGTAGAAATCGTTATCATGGTCATGGAAGAGGACGAGGAAGAAGATTTCGTCCGTATGATAAAAGAAATAATAAAGACTTCCACGAAAACGAAAAAGGGTCGGTATGATAAAAGGAAAACAGAAAAGGTTTGCTACAAATGCGGTGTCATTGGGTACGTGGTTATCGTACACCAAAATACTTAGCCGATCTGTATAGAGAATCCCAAAAAGCGAAAGAGAAAGGAAGTGAAACAAACTTTATCTCTGACGACCCTGGACCATCCTTTCATGGTTTAAATGATGATACTCATCTTGACGTATCAGACTTTCTGGTTGATTCAGAAAGAAGCGATGAGTGATGTAAAAAACGATGTGATATAAGTTTATTGTATTATATTATCTATATATTTTGTGTAAGATATATGTAATGTTTTCATGTTTAATAATACATGTTTTATGAATATTTTAAATTCAGAAAATGCTAGACTTTGAGACTATGGATGGAGATATGTGTTTGGCAGATAGTGCGTCAACGCACACGATAATTAAAGATAAGAAATACTTCTCCAGTCTCAAAATAAAAGATTATGCTGGAAGCGTAAGTACAATATATCGTAGTGCAAAGATTATTAAGGGCTCTGGAACAGTGAAATTTTCAATGCCACGTGGGATGAAATTTGAAATAAGTGATGCATTATATTCCACCGAATCTCATAGAAACTTATTAAGTTTTAAAGATATCCAGAGAAATGGATATCATATTGAGACTATGAGTAAAGATGACTTTGAATATCTTTGCATAAAGTCTGAGAGGAAACATATATTAGAAGAGTTAAAAATGTTATCATCTGGACTATATTGTACGAAAATAAACATGATTGAGTCCTATGCCACAATAAACTTGAAGTTTACTAATACATTTAAAATCTGGCATGAGAGGCTAGGACATCCCGGTTCAGTCATGATGAGAAAGATAGTGCAAAATTCAAATGTCCATCCGTTGAAAAACGATAGAATTTTGCAAACGGGTGAGTTTGCATGTAATGCATGTTCTCAAGGAAAACTTATAACTCGGCCATCACCAGGAAAAGTTAGCAATGAATCACCATTGTTTTTAGAAAGAATACATGGTGATATATGTGGGTATATCCACCCACCGTGCGGGCCGCTTAAGTATTTCATGGTATTGATTGACGCATCTAGTAGATGGTCAAATGTCTGTCTTTTGACGACAAGAAATACGGCTTTCGCAAAGTTAAATGCCCAAATTGTAAAGCTAAGAACACAGTTCTCAGAATATGCTATAAAAAAGTAAGGCTTGATAATGCTGGTGAATTTACATCACATGCCTTTAATGATTATTGTATGTCAGTGGGGATTGATGTGGAGCATCCAATTTCCCATGTTCATACACAAAATGGCATGGCCGAGTCATTGATCAAACGGTTGCAGTTGATTGCAAGACCGTTAATATTGAGAACAAAGCTCCCAACTTCTGTATGGGGTCATGTTATTTTGCATGCGACTGCACTGATTCGGCTGAGACCGAGTGCAAAAAATAAGTACTCCCCATTACAATTGTCATCTGGGCAGGAGCCAAGTGTATCTCATCTCCGTGTCTTTGGATGTGCGGTCTATGTTCCAATATGGCCACCACAAAGAACAAAAATGGGCCCACAGAGAAGATTAGGAATATACGTGGGTTATACGTCACCAAGTATAATAAGGTATCTTGAACCAGTAACTTGTGATATGTTTACGGCACGGTTTGCCGATTGCCATTTTAATGAAGAAAAATTTCCAGCGCTAGGGGGAGGAATTAGAGAAATTTCTAAATAGATTACATGGTTTACACCGTCGTTGTTACACCTTGATCCCCCTACGAATCAACAAGAGCGGGAAGTTCAGAAAATTGTGCATTTGCATAATTTGGCAAATCAGTTACCAGATGCGTTCACATATACGAGAAGGGTGACGAAATCATATATACTCGTTGAAAATGTTCCATCAAGAATTGTTGTTCCTGAAGGACAAACTGATGGAAACACAATAAATGAACTTAGGGTTCAGTTAAAGAGGGGAAGACCAACGGGTTCTAAAGATAAAGATCCTCGAAAGAAAAAGAAATTGGTTGAGCAAAGTGGAAAGGTCCAGAAGAACCTGATACTGAAAAATGTTTGAAAGAAGGCATAAGTGAAAAGCTTTAAGAAGACCAAATAAAGATAAAAATCCAGATGACGAGGATGGAACAAAAAAGTATGAGATTTCCATCAACTACGCCTGAGATGAAAAGTTATGGATCAGAAATAAGATAAAAGATGTTGATGGAACGTTCTCCTTTTCTGTGTCTAAAGAAATAGATCACGAAAGTGATGATCCAGATCCAAGGTCCATATTTGAATGTATGAAAAGACATGATTGGGAGGAGTGGAAGAAGGCCATACAAACTGAATTACTCTCCTTAAATAAAAGGAACGTCTTTAGACCAATAGTCATACCTGAGAATATAAATCCTATTGGGTACAAGTGGGTATTCATGAGAAAAGTAAATGAAAAGAATGAAGTAACACGATATAAAGCCCGATTAGTTGCCCAAGGTTTCTCTCAAAGACCGAGAATTGATTTTGAGGAAAATTATTCCCCAGTAATGGATGCAATTACATTTAGATTTTTGATGAGCCTAGCGGCATCGGAAAATCTTGAAATGCATCTTATGGATGTTGTGACTGCATATTTGTATGGATCATTAGATAATGATATATACATGAAACTCCCTGAAAGATTGGAAATGCCAAAAGCATTGAAAGCGAAATCTGGGGAGATTTGTTCGGTTAAGTTACAGCGATCACTTTACGGACTAAAGCAATCCGGATGCATGTGGTACAAGCGCTTAAGTGAATACCTATTGAGAAAAGGATATGTGAATAATGCGATATGTCCATGCGTTTTTGTAAAGAAATCGTTATCTGGCTTTGTGATCATTGATGTATATGTTGATGACCTGAACATTATTGGAACTCAAAAGGAGATTGATGATGTACGAACTCATATGAAAGAAGAGTTTAAAATAAAAGATCTCGGCAAGACAAATTTTTGTCTTGGGCTCCAGATTGAGCATCTCCGAGAAGGAATTTTTGTGCATTAATCAAATTATACGAAAAAGTTATTGAGACACTTTTATATGGACAAAGCGACTCCTTTGAGTACTCCAATGGTAAATAGATCTCTCAATGTAGAGAAAGATCCTTTTAGACCCTGTGAAGATAGCGAGGAAGTACTCGGTCCTGAAGTACCTTATATGAGCGCTATCGGTGGGCTTTTATATCTTGCAAACTGTACAAGGCCTGATATTGCTTTTGCTACTAACCTATTTGCAAGATATAGTTCTTCTCCTACTCATAGGCATTGGAATGAAATAAAGCATATATTCCATTACCTCCAAGGTACAATTGACCTTGGGTTAATCTATGTTAGAAAATTCGAGTTTGGTATTGTTTGTTTTGCAGATGCAGGATACTTATCAGATCCTCATAAAGCTCGATCGTAAACCGGCTATGTTCTTACAATTGGTGGAACATCGATCTCTTGGCGTTCTCAGAAACAAATTCTGGTTGCAACTTCTTCGAACCATACAGAGACTATTGCGCTTTACGAAGCATGTCGAGAATGTGTGTGGCTTAGGTCAATGAGTCACCATATACAAGACGCAAGCGGAATAACTGATAAGAAAAAGCCGACAAAAATATTTGAAGACAATTCGGCGTGTGTCGCTCAACTTAAAGAAGGTTATATAAAGAGCGACAGAACAAAGCACATCCCTCCAAGATTTTTTCTCGTACATATGAGAGCTCGAGAAAAATCAAGAAGTGGACATTGAGTATATACGGTCATGTGACAATCTGGCTGACTTGTTCACCAAAGCTTTTCCTACTACAATGTTCTGAAAACACGTCTACGGTATCGGGATGCGACATTTGCGTGACTTATAAGAAAGAGATATGTCCATTATTCTCAGGGAAGATTACGTCTTTGTACTTTTTTTCCGTTATCATGGTTTTTATCCTTTCAGGTTTTTCCATGACTAAGTTTTTAACGAGGCAGTACGTAATGAAAGATGAATAATCAAGGGGGGAGTGTTAAAGATGTGATTATCCACATGGACACTTCTCCATGACTTAGTCATGATGTATCCTCATCACTTTACACGTGTCTAGTTTTCTTTTACTAATCTTTACTATATATATAGAGTTGTTTGTACAAGAAGAAAATTATGAATCATAAGAAGAAAGTACAAAACTTTCACTTTTGCTCTTTATATATCACCTCTCATCTCTCTTTTTATTTCCATCAATCCACACATATATAAATAATAAATAGAAAATAAGTTTTTCACTTTATTTACATCAGAAAGAAATATACTATAGTGTTGTTTGTGCGTAGACGCATGAGTGATGGTAGAGAGTAGAGAAAGGCGTGTGGGTTACTCGCGGAGCATAAGCGAACTCGCAACTCACGTGTGATTGCTTTTTTTTGCATGTGCAATATGAGCGCGTGTGTTGGTTGTTAGGTTCGTGTAGAGGTTAGGATTTTCATATTATATATATTTGGATATTAACTTAGTAGGTGGAGGTTGAGCTACCCACCCGTTTACTGGGGCAAGGGATGGATTACTCGCCCACCCTGGTTCGGATCGGTTTAATATATGTGGATTATTGAAGATGAGCCAAACTCTCTCTCAGCCCATTAAACAATTACCTGTACAACAAAGAATATTTGAACATTATAAATAAGGAGACAAAAATAATTTTAGGATCATCCGAGATTTAGAGATACGAGAGATAGAAAGACCAAACTAGGTTTAGCTATTATCAAAAGGATTTTGTTGTGATCTATCTGGTGTTCTTTAGAAAACCTTTTGAAGTTAATAAACCCGGAGAATTGTTTTTATCAAATCGATCTTTGAGTTCTATAAGCACAAAGTCGGATTCCATAATCCTAACAAGTGGTATCAGAGCATCCCATGTTATATATTGCGGGTGCTTAAAGGATGAACTCAAAAAGGATTGATGTAGATATGTTTGATGGAACAAGAGATTTCTCGCTGTGGAAAGTTCGTATGGTAGCTCACTTTGGAGTCCTAGGGCTAAAGGACATACTATCTGACGAAACACTTTTAATAGATTTGCCAAAGAAAAGATCAGAAGGGGAGGCGAAGGACATAAGAGAAACAACCACATATTCAAAAATTGATCCCGTAAAACTTGGAAAATCGGAAAAGGCGAAGGATCTTATCGTTGTAAACATAGGTAACCAAGTTCTATGCAAGATCAGTCACTGTGACACTGCTGCTGCAATGTGGCTGCCTTAAACACGCTATACACATAAACATCCTTGCCGAATCGTATCTATTTGCAACATAAATTTTATACGTTCAAGATGAACGATTCCAAAGGCATAGATGCAAACGTTGATGACTTCCTAAAGTTAGTAGCGGATCTTAATAACTTAAACGTGGATGTTTCAGAAGAAGTTCAAGCTATCATGCTACTAAACTCAATGCCCCGTATGTATGATCATCTTAAAGAAACTCCCAAATACGGCAGGGACACTCGCAAGATTAATGAAGTGACGGGAGCCGCTAGGTCTAAGGAGCAAGAGTTACTAGAAAGCGGAAAGCTTTCAAAGTTACAAGATGAAGGGTTATACGTGGAGGATAGGGGAAGATCATTTAACAAAGCAGCAAACCGGCACTGGAACGGCAGATCAAAGAGCAGATATGGATGATCAAAATCAAGGCCTAGATACGATAAGAACAACAAGGGGTGCTTCATATGTGGAAAGGATGGACATTAGAAACAGGAATGTCCAGAAAAGAAAACGCATAAAGCTGCTAATATAGCTACATAACCTAAGCAACCACTTGTACAAACAATTAGTACACACGACACAAGATCAGAATGGGTTATGGATTCTGGTTGCTCATTCCATATCACGCTAAACAAAGACCTCTTGTTTGACCTAGAAGAATTCGAAGGAGGCAAATTTTTGATGGCAAACAATACTCACTGCGACGTCAAAGGGATCTGCAAGATCAGAATCGTGAGCCTAGAAGGCTCTATGGTGATACTTACATATGTAAGATATATGCCAGCCATGAGCCAAAATCTTATATCGTATGGAATGCTTGAACGAGCAGGATGCAAATACGAAGGAAAAGACTTCATGATTCGGTTCTACAAAGATGAGAAAGAAATTATATATGGTAAGTACCATGAAGGTTTGTACTATCTACAAGGTACAGTTCCAAAAGGAGAAGTAAATGTATCACGAGCTGATATTGACAAGAGTAAGATCTGGCATTCACGTTTGGGACATATGAGCTTGAAGAATCTGAATGTGCTCATGAAAAATGGTTTCTTATCAAATAAAGAAGTAGATAAGCTAGAGTTCTGTCAGACCTGTGTTTTGGGAAAGTCACATAAACAAAGTTTTCCTACGGCAAAACACACCTCAAAAGGTACTTTGGAGTACATACACTCAGATCTATGGGGCGCACCGTCAAGTCCTGAGAGTCTAGGAGGATGGAAGTATTTAATATCTTTTATAGACGATTACTCTCGGAAAGTATGAATTTATTTCCTTAAAACTAAAGATGAAGCATTTAGCAAATTCAAAGAATGGAAGGAAGCTGTGGAAAATCAAACTGGGAAGAAAATCAAGTGTCTTAGGACGGATAACGGGCTAGAGTCTTGGACTCAACAATTTGACAAACTATGCAAAGATTCTGGTATCAAAAGACACAAGACTTGTCCATACACACCACAAAAAAATGGTGTTTCTGAAAGAATGAACAGGAGAATCATGGAGAAGGTGAGGTGTATGCTCACAGAAGCTGGATTAGAAGAAGATTTATGGGCAGAGACTGCATCAACAACAGTTTACATAATCAACCGGTCACCAAGTTCTGCCATCGATTACAACTTACCAAAAGAAGTGTGGTCGGGTGCAAAACCCGAATTAAATCACTTAAGGAGTTTGGCTGCTCAGCTTATGTTCACAAGATTCAAGAAAAGACAAGTCCTAGGGCCTTAAAAGAAGTTTTCATGGGTACCCATTCGGGGTAAAGGAATATCGGATATGGCTGCCTGAAGAAAAGAAATGCGTCACTAGTAGAAACGTTGTGTTCAACGAAGAGGAGATGTATAAACACACGTTGATA
This sequence comes from Moricandia moricandioides, assembly GCA_905132885.1. Taxonomy (NCBI): domain Eukaryota; kingdom Viridiplantae; phylum Streptophyta; class Magnoliopsida; order Brassicales; family Brassicaceae; genus Moricandia; species Moricandia moricandioides. The sequence continues at coordinate 17,331 of CAJHQQ010002123.1, forward strand.
CACTGCGGAGGAGCAAACTTGAAAAAGGCAGTAAAAGAGAAGAAACAAAAGAGAGTAACATTTAAAGAAAACCTAATAGAAGGCCCTACTCTAACTACAAGTGAAACTGAAGACTCATCAGTTCAAGGTGGAGTTTCTGAATCAGAAGATTTAGAAACTACAGAAGAAACCAGCTCTGAAGAAGAAGAAAACTCTAAAGAAAAAAACAGAAATTGGTGAATATATGCTTGCGCGAGACAGAGTACGAAGACAAATTAAACCACCTTCAAGATTTCATGATACTGATTTCGTGGTTTATGCTCTAGCCACTTATGAAGAAATGGAAATTGAAGAACCAAAGTCATTTAAGGAAGCTATGATGAGCAACGAAAGCAAATTCTGGAAGAATGCCGCAGTAGATGGAATCGATTCTCTTCAAAGAGCTCGTACTTGGACACTTATTGAAAAACCTGAGAATGCAAAAGTTATAGGTAGTAAGTGGATCTTCAAGTTAAAGCCGGGAATTCCTTGAGTTGAAGATCCAAGGTATAAAGGAACATTGGTTGCTCAGGGTTATTCCCAAAAGGAAGAGATTGATTACCATGAAGTATTTTCTCCAGTAGTAACAGCATGTATCGACTCGATTGATGTTATCTCTGGTGGTAAACAAGGATTATGAGCTGGATTAGATGGACGTTAAAACGGCTTTTCTTCATGGAGATTTGGAAGAAAGAATCCTAATGAACCAACCAGAGGGATTCATAAAAAAGGGAGATGAAAATAAAGTTTGTTTATTGAAAAAATCATTGTGTTGATTGAAACAATCACTAAGGCAATGGAATCTCAAGTTTGAGTGTTTCATGAAGGGTCAACGATTTGTGAGAATCAAAGAAGATCCATGTGTTTACATGAGAAACGTGAATACTGAACAAGCCGTATATTTTCTTCTATATGTTGACGATATGCTAATAGCTTCGGGGGATAATGCCAAAATAAGTAGTATTAAAGAGAGCTTAAACAAAAAATTTGAGATGAAAGATATAGGAAAAGCTTCAAGGCTACTGGGAATGGATATTTTAAGAGACATAAAGAAAGGAATCCTAATATTGTCTCAAAATAACTACTTGGAAAAGGTCCTAAAAACGTTCGGGATGTCTGAAGTTAAGGAAGTAATTACGCCAAGTTCAAACTAAAGAGTCTTACAAAAGACCAGAAAGAAGAAGAAGAAAGGTACATGGAAGATATACCATATGCAAGCGCAGTCGGGAGTCTTATGTACGCAATGATTGGTTCAAGACCTGATTTAGGCTATGCAGTGGGACTTGTAAGCCATTTCATGTCGTTGCCCGGAAAAGAGCATTGGTTAGCAGTGAAATGGGGTTTAAGGTATCTAAAAGGTACTAAAGGAAGGAGTCTCACATTTACCAAGCACTCAGAGTTTAGTATTGAAGGTTTTTGTGACTCTGACCATGCTACAGATCTTGATAGAACAAGGTCAGTTACATGATTTGTGTTTCAAGTCTAGGGAAACACATTCAGTTGGAAATCGAGCTTACAAGATGTAGTAGCACTTTCAAAAACTGAAGCAGAATACATGGCTCTTACCTCAGCAGCAAAAGAAGCCATATGGTTAAGAAGGTTATGTTCAGAGTTGGGTTTTGAACAAGAAAGTGTTAAGATTCACTGCGATTTACTAATTGCTGTAGCTCTATCCAAGAATCATGTTCATCACGAAAGAACTAAACACATAAACACTAAATACCATTTTATCAGAGACGTTGTAGCAGAAGGCAAAGTTCATCTATCTAAGATCCAAACTAGTAAGAATCCATCAGATTTTCTAACGAAAGCCTTATCAGGGCCTAAATTTGATCTTTGTTGTGATCTCTTGAACATCATCTAAGAAGAAAGGAATGCCACAGGTAACATCATTGTTGTAACCTCTTCACAAAGGAATAACGAGTTAGTGCTCTGGTTATTTCTAAAACAACAATGAAAGCATTTTGGATTTCAAAGGAAATGTTACCAGTGGTGAAGAAGGGGCGAGACATGGAGATCTTAGCTCAAGGTGGAGAAGAAAATAACAAATGAAGGTGTAAGTAAAGGATGATAATGTCTCAATGAAGAAACATGGATAAATTATCATGAGAGAACGTCTTAAACAACTATGGAAGCTGAAGGGAGACGAGTATCTCGGTTGGAAAAGAAGCGATAAATTGTTCGGTAAAAATAGTCTTAAACAGCTATCATAAAAAATGATTACTTTATTAAGAGCGGAAGGGAGACAGGTGCATAAGCAATGGAGAAAGCTTCTAATATTTATATGATACAAATCGACACAGAGATTGGTATACTACCATTGGATAATCTTACCAGAATGAAGCAGAAATCCGGCTAGATTGAAAAGATCATTCACCTACAACATGCAAGACAAAGACTCGTCAATCACAGAAAAAAAAAAGGAACTTGCGAGCCTTGTTTTTTTTGGGATTACGGATCTCTTATCATGGAAGAGTAGTTGATGATACTGTTAATTACTAATCGAAGACAAGCAAGGAAGAGGTAGCAACGTACGAGCTACATCGAGGCTACGGCGAAGGAGATTTACCGGTAATGATTCATTGCTGTTTCAAGAGGAGCTAGGGAGACTCTGTGACATCAAGGATGAGAGATACACGGAGTTAGGAAGGTGAAATGGAGAAGAAACTTGACGAAGTGTCCATGGAACAACCATGTCGCACATGAGGAAGACGGAGAGCTCAAGTCGGTGTTGCTTTGTGTGTCTGCGATTTCATCGAGGAAGGGAAAACGAGGAGGGACGAAGAGAGTTGGGCCACAAGGTGGAGATTATTTAAGATGGGCCAAACTCTCTCTCAGCCCATTAAAAAATTACCTGCACAACAAGGAATATTTGGACATTATAAATAAGGAGAAAGAAATAGTTTTAGGATCATCCGAGACCTAGAGATATGAGAGATAGAAAGATCAAAATAGGTTTAGCTATTATCAAAAGGAGTTTGTTGTGATCTATATGGTGCTCTTTAGAAAACCTTTGAAGTTAATAAACGCGAAGAATTGTTTATTATCAAATCGATCTTTGAGTTCTATAAGCACAAAGTCGGATTCCATAATCGTAACATGGATGAGTGTGGTTGATGTGAACGAGTGATAATTAAGCGTTATGGAACAGTAATAAGAGGGGAATAAATTCAACTCTCCCGGGCACTACTTTCGAAAGCAGTATTTAACCTTTGGACTTTGGTCTTTCTAGTAAGTTGACTTACCTCTTTTGGCATTAAATATCTGATTGTCTAGATTTTTGAATCTCCTTGTTATTCTGGCTTTACTCTATGGATAATTACTACAATCTTGTGATTACCCTTTGTGCTTTTCCTTGACTTCGCCGGAGTCTTTCACCTCACCGGCCAACAAGACCGTCATAGTATGCTGCGGCCATCCTGGTGTAACATGGGAGCTTCTTATCTTCCAATCGTCATGTTCCTCTCCATATGACGACCTAGACCAAGCATAGAATCGACGGAAATTCCTCTACTGTACTATTATGCTGCTACTATTTGCCTTTAATTTAGCCACCATCTTTGGTCAATACTCGGCAACATATCTTCTCCTCTATAGATCTTTTCAACATAAGGAAAACCTGTTTGAATGTCATTTACTCCTTCAAACATGTCCCCAAGAAGACTCACAACTGCTGAAAAGGGGAAATGAATGACTCTATCGGAATCAGACATATCCCATAAGAGAATCAGAGCCCCTAGCTTCAACAACTCAGCACTCATCCATAGGAACCTGCATATCCTCATTGGATGATTAGCAAACCCGAAGGAGCAACTCACCTCCTTCCTCATTGAAGAGCTACCATGAAACTAGACACTCAAAGGGAGTTTCATCAGCTCAGACTTGGGTTATGACTGCTTCTGGTTTAGGTTTGATAGGGATGATGATATTCACAACGTCCTAAACAACATACCCTATCAGTTCAATGGATGGATGGTCATCCTCCAAATATGGGAACCTATTATCTTCCTAACATTTCCATCTCAGATCCTTTGTTGGATATGCCTAAAAAGGGATCCCATTACACTTCTGGCATGAAAAAGTCATCTACAAGATATGATAGGATTTGGGTACTGATGCAACCAAGACTAAACCAGTTGATAAACTGGAGTTAGATGAGCTGAATGAGAGTGATACTTTATATGAAGCTAATAAGGAGCTAAGTGAGAGTGACATTGAACCAATAGCTGACTTTGAGCTGGATAAGCTGAATGATACTCAAGGCGTAATGGATAAAACTGGAGTTGATGAAATTTGGCCCAACCTTGCTGATGGATCAGATAAAGCTTTCTTAGCCCAAAGCAATAAAGACAAAGATCCATTCTCTTTTGAAAAAGGCCTAGTCACAAAATCACAAACCAGAAGATTGAAGAATGCAATTGCTCGTTTGATTTACTCTGAACCAGATCCAACCCAAGTCGAGAATCAAGTCAAGAATTCAACTAAACTCTTCAATCTTTTGGTCTCTCGTCTTGTCTAGAAGTTCTAAGTTTCTTTCTCCTTTTCTACAGTTCTTTAGATTGCTTTGTCTTCCTTATTCTTCTGCATAAACTCATTGTTATGTTTTACTTTATTCATTCACATTTTCAATAAAAATCTTCTTTGATCTCTGAATTCTTTGTTCAGTTCCTGAACACTGTTTGCCTAGGAGTTGATTATCTGTAAGGCTCTTTGCCATTGAACCATTTTTTGTGGAGGTAAACTTCACGATCTTTGGCCCTTATACACAAGTGTTTGATCTCTCCATCGATATTACACTGAATACCACATCCATCTCATCCGCGAACCATCTATTCCATCATTCATGAACAAGTTACGTCAAAAAGACTCACAAGCCGTCTAAACCCATCAGAAAACACAAACCAAATCACCCTCAGATCAGACATAAGAAATCAAATCCTGTAAGGGATTCATTAGATGGTATCAGAGGAGATTGAGGGTTACTGATTGTGGGGTTTGTAATCAAATTCTTCTCTCTTTTTTTTTTTTTCATTTGGAAACCTTGTTTTTCATAGTCTATTCATCTCCTCCTTGATCTGTTCATCTTCTCGGTCAGATCCTTTTTTCCTTCTCTATCTATATGTACAATTACAAGGGGTCCAACCAGTTACAAAAAGAAAGAAACAAAACAAAGAAGTTGAAGGGAAAACTAACTTGGCTGAAGAGAAATTTGGCCTGGCTAAAGAAAAACCAACCCTGGTGGTAAAGCCCCTTGCAAAAAATAAATCTTGCAATCTTCCTATCTTATTCTTCTCTTTTGGGTGGGGAATTACTCTTTAAAGTTTTGTTATTGAGCTATTGAATTCATACAGAAATTTCACAAAAAAAATCAGAGAGAAACCCTAGAGTGATTGTGAGGCTTCAGCTAGTTATGTTTATACTAACTTGTATTGTTGATTATCTTAACATGGGACCATGTCTGATGGTAGCCATGAACGACAAGAAGCAATGCCTATTAAACTTGATCATATGCAAATAAAAGCACTGGTGGCTTACATGATGAAACAATTTAAGAAAAAATTGGAATTTGAAGGAAATCCAACTAATGATATCTTGGGTACTACTTTGCATGCTAGGAAAGCAGCTAAGAGAAAAATCAGAGGCAAGCAGATTACAAAAAATTCAGTTCATGTGTCCCTTTACACCTCTTCTGGCCGCAACACTGATGAAGACAGATCAGCAAGAGCCGCATCTCAAACCAGAACTCACACTCACCGAGCAACCAGAGACAGACATGATGACAGTCTTGGCAACCTCAAGCTCAGAATACGAACTTTCAGCGGTACCGACGACCTAGATGCGCACCTGGAATGGGAGAAGAAGATGGAGCTTTTGTTTGATTGCAAGAACTACTCATAACCTAAGAAAGTGAGATTAGTTGCTACTGAGTTTAATGTTTATGCTCTACACTGGTGGTATCAGATTGTTACAACGAGGAGGAAAACAGGAGAGCCACAAGTGTCTTCATGGTTTGAGCTAAAGACCATCATGAAGAATCTTTGTTCCTGGTCGTTACGGTAAAGAGGTTCATCAAAAACTCAGGAGACTTACTCAGGGAACAAGAATTGTAGACGACTACTACCAAGGGATAGAAATTATGATGATGAAAGCTACTGCATATGAAGGACCTTAGGCAACAATGGCCCGCTTTTAAGCTGGCTCAATGGAGATTTACAAGACAGACTAGAGATACAAGAGTATGAGGACATCTATGAGCTTCTCCACAAGGCTATTCTCATTGAGAAACATCTAAAGAGGAAGACCAACACCAGAGGATCCTATGGCACCAACTTCAGATCATCCACTGCTAAGGAATATAAGGTCTTTATCAAACCAATAGAGGAAACAAAATCCTACTAGCGTGAGGACAAAGGCAAGGCTCCAGCAGCAAGGGCAAGAGATATGAAGTGCTTCAAGTGTCATGTATTTGGACACTGTGCGAATGATTGTACTAAAAAGAAGGTTATGATCATCTTGGAGAATGGCGAGTTAGTATCTGAAGAAGAAAAGACTGATGAGCCTGAAGAAGAAGCTGTGGACTATCCGATCCGTGGAGAGATACTTTTTAGATGAAGATCACTGAAAGTTCAATCCAAATCAGAAGAACATGATCAAGGGAGAATCTATTTTATACTCATTGTACTGTCTATGATAAAGTTTGTAGTTTGATTATAGATGATGAAAGTTGTACTAATGTTGCTAGTGAATCTCTTGTAGGAAAGCTTGGACTAAAGACTGGAAAACATCCTAGACCTTACCTGCTTCAATGGTTGAAAGAGGATAGCAAGCTGAAGGTCACATAACAAGTGATGGCCCCTATACCCATTGGGAGGTACCAAAATGAGATTGTGTATGCCGTCCTTCCTATGGATTCCAGCCATATTCTCCCTGGAAGACCTTGGAAATATGACAAGAAAGCCATTTATGATGGTTTTACAAATCGCCATTCTTTCACTCACCGAGATAAGAAGATTGTTACGGCTCCTTTTTCACCAAAAGAGGTCCACCAAGATTAGGTTCAACTCAAGCTAAAGAGGCAAGAAGCTAATGAAAAAGGGAAACCGACTAATGGAAGGAAAAACAAGGAGATTCACCTCATGGCCAAGAACAATGAGGTTAAGAAAGTTATGTATCTCCAATAATCTATGCTTTTGTTTGCCTTTAAATTTACACTAATGACTTCTTCTGACACTGAACCGGTGCTACCGAGTGAGTTTAAGTTTATTTTGCAGGAGTTTGTTGATGTATTTCCAGAAGAAAGCCCTAATGGTCTGCCACCAATCAAGAGAATTGAACACCAAATAGACCTGGTTCCTGAAGTTTCTCTTACCAATTGGACAGCTTACAGAACCAACCCTGAAGAGACCAAGGAACCCCAAAGACAGTTTGATGAGCTGATGGAGAAAGGACACATCAGAGAGAGCATGACCCCATGTGCAGTTCCAGTTCTATTGGTGCCAAAGAAGGATGGAAGCTGGTGCATGTATGTAGACCACTGATATGCTCTCAAATTACGCTATGAGAAACATACTCTCTCAAATAAGAGGTTTAGTTGTTTTACTTAAGGATCAAATCGACTGGGAGCATTGGTACACACTAGATTCATAAATATGTAGATTAATCTAGGCAAGTAATTAAATATTAGTAAGCAATAAAGCAGTTGATTAGATGGTTGTAAGACAATATGAAAAAATAACTAGATCTAGAGTTTCAAGTAATCATGATCATAGAGATATAGAAGCTAAAGGTGTGTGTGTGATATTCTAGAACTCAAACTCTAGTTTATAGATATCCAGCTATCACTTGTGAATCTAATAATTATCTAAGTCCAGTATTCTAGCTATCGCTAATGAACACGACATGATTCGTGGATCGATTGTAGGCGCTGACCATCGATCCACGACTACCTTGAATCGAGTTTATTGTCCTATTTGATTGGTTCACTAACTTTCTAGACCAGTTATCACATGTATCTAGCAATCTAGCTCAAAAGAATCAATTCTGGAGAGGACCTACTGTCGTAGTTGTCTATCTTCCTATGATCAAGCTTCTAATTAGCTACTCTAGAATACCAACATTAATAGCAATTCAATTGATGGATATCTCTATAACCTTAGCAATTCTATAGTTTTGGCTAATCCTTCATAACCCCAATTAACCCTAAATCTAACAAAGAGAACAACTCAGACATGACCAAGCAAAGCATGATAATAAACTAAATAGAAATCATGAAATATAATAAGGAATAAGAAGCAATGGAGTTCCAATACATATCTCTCAAGGAGTTTTGGATCTTCTCTCCAAATTAAAGTAAAAGTTTCTAAATAATGAATAAGTTATGAAAAGTAATGAAGATGGTGGTTTGCATGATGGTTGCCCAAACAATGACAAAACACATTAATACTAGGTATAAAATCATCCAGGGGTAATCTTGTAAATATGTGAAACTTCAGAGCTTTTAGTCGGTCACTAATAAGTCAGATCATCTTGCGCTTCGCTATCGATCGATGACAACATGTGTTGTCATCTGACACTCTTCTTAAATATCAACTATTACATCCAATTCTTTAGTAGCTACGAGTTTCTTCATCATAAAGCCCTATTATACTTCATAATCTCCACATTGCTCCAAAACATACATTGACCTGAAAATAGCCTAAAAAAGACTTCAAATACATATAACAGTTCCTAAAAAGCACATATACTATGGGTAAAAACGAGTAAAATCCATAGTATATCAACTACCGTGCCATCAACAATATCACTGTAAAGTACAAGCATCATATCCTTAGACTTGATGATATATTAGATGAATTGAATGGTTCATGTATATTCTCTAAGGTAGATTTAAAGAGTGGATATCATCATATTATGATGAGGAAAAGATATGAGTTGAAAAAGGCATTTAAAACCAAACATAAACTTTATGAATGGCTTGTCATGCCATTTGGTCTCACAAATGCACCTAGTAAATTCATGAGGGTGATGAACCATGTCATAAGGCTTTCATAGGCCATTTTATTTTAGTTTATTTTGATCATATCTTAATGTACAACAAAAGTTTGAATGAGCATGTGAGACATCTGAAATATGTTCTTGAAGTGCTTAGAAAGGAATCTATTTTTGCTAACCTTAAGAAATGTGTTTTTGGGACAGATCACCTTGTGTTTTTAGGTTTTCTTGTTACAACTCAAAGATTCAAGGTGGACGAGGAGAAGTTTAAGGCAATCTGAGACTGGCCAAGTCCCAAGAATGTGAGTGAAATTACAAGTTTCCATGGACTGGCTGGTTTCTATAGGAGGTTTGTCAAAGACTTCAGCACCATTACAACACCCCTCACTGAATTTATCAAGAAGAATGTGGGATTCAAATGAGAAAATGCACAAGAAGAGGCTTTCCAAACCCAGAAAGGGAAGTTGACTATGCTCCTCTACTTGTTCTTCTTGAATTTACTAAGACCTTTGGTGCAGAAATTAGAGCAGTGCTGATGCAGGAATTGGAGCAGTGATGATGTAGGAGAAGAGGCCAATCGCCTACTTCAGTTAGAGACTCGGAGGAGCCATGATGAACTTTCATACTTAGGAAAAGGATCTCTATGCCTTGATCAAAGCTCTCAAAACCTTGCAGCACTACCTCTGGCGATAGGAGTTTGTGATACATACTGATCATGAATCACTCAAACACCTCAAGGGCGAAGACAAGCTGAACAATCGACAAGGAGTTTCTTGAAACCTTTCCTTATGTTATCCTATACAAACAAGGTAAAAAATGTTGTAGCTGATGCTTTGTCTAGGAGATATATCTTGCTGTTATCAATGGAAACTAAGTTGTTAGGTTTTGATCAAGTGAAAACATATAATACTGATGATCCTCATTTCAAAGAACATTTTAAAACAATTAGAAACATACCAATGTCAAGTTCATCAAGCTGATGGTTTCCTTTTCTTTGAAAAATCGTCTGTGCTTACCTAATTGTTCTTTGAGAGAGTTGTATATTATGGAATCACATGGAGAACTTATGAGACACTTTGGTGTAGCTAAGACTCTCAAAATTTTGAAAGAACACTTATGCTGGCCAAGCATGAGGAAAGACGTGGAGAGACTGTGTAGTAGATGCGCTGTTTTCCAACCAAGCCAAAGCTAAGGCTCGCCCACAAGATTTGTATACTCCACTGCCTATCCCTAATGCACCTTGGGTGGACATGTCTCTGGATTTTTTTCTTGGATTGCCTAGGACTAGGAAATTCAGAGACTCAATCTTTGTGGTTGTTGATAGGTTCTCTAAGATGGCTCACCTCATTGATTGTCACAAAACTGATAATACTCTCATCATTGCTGATTTGTTCTTTAGAGATGTTGTTAGACTTTGATATACCATAGATTTTACCTATTTTACCTATGATATATAGAGTATTTTTAGGTGGAAATTGCAATTATACCACAAGTTTGATACCACTTTGCAAATTTTCTTTTAATGAATAACATTTTTCAAAAGTACCTAACTTTTTGATGAAAATAAATTTAATTAATTTTTCTAAATATTTATACAAAATTTAGAAACTCAACCTGACCCCTTTAACACTAAACCCTAAACAATAATCACTAAAGTGTAAACCCAAATGTTAATATATTTTTGATAGTGTGTATTTTTGCAAAGTGGTACTTAACTTATGCTATTTTTAGCATTTTTTCTATTTTTAAAGTCTTATATGCATTTGGTACTGTTTTAGAGTAACTAGAGGTCTAGGTACTCATTTGAAGCAATTAGAACTTTTAGACTATTTTGGAGCATTCAGGATTGCTCAGCAGAAACTTAGAGTCGGATCCAGATTTATGAATAGACCATCGATAGACGTCAAACAATTTGCGTCGATCGACGGTCAAATCAACAATAAGATTGGCGAAGGCTTGAGAAATTACAAGTGTTACCTAAAAGTTTCATTAATTGTAAGAGAAGCCCCTAGCCAAAATTTAGGCTATTCATTTGGGTTTTATATCTTTGATTTGACCTAAGCCTAGAAGACCCAAGAGAGAGTTTTCTTCTAAGTTACACCAGAGTTCTAGAGTTTAGAGTTGGAACACATTACTACATCTATTAGAGAGAAAGATCTGATCATCATTACAGAAAAGATCTTGAACTCCTTATATCCTATGCAATTCAGAATTTATTCATGTTCTTTATTGTTATCTATGAGTAGTTATCTATTATTTAGGGTTATTCAATGGTAGTAATGTATTGTTTATTTTATAGAATTGTTAGGATAATTGATATAGCCTATTTATTATCAGTTTAAGGTCATGTTATAGGCTATATTTAGGGTCTATTATGTATGTCTAGGCTATATTTTAAGGTCTTTATTGGTCCAGGTACGTTTTGGAGATATATGGAGATACTTGGAGCATTTGGAGTATTTAGAGGAGAATAATCTGTAGCTGATCATTGGGAGAGTCAAAGTACAAGACTACCATTGATCGATGACACAACCTATGCGTCGACCGACATTACATGACCAAGGTCGATCGATGTTTCACATCTGCCATCGATTGATGACCAAATCGCAGACATCCGATTTCAAGCCCAAGTTAGAGACAAGACACAAGATTAAAATATTACCCCTGGACGAGTTTTGACCTAGATTTTAGGGTTTATATTTATACTTTATGTATTGCACCAATGAGTGGGGGCTGGGCAGTGTCTGTGGTAGATTATGTACACCAGCATTCCAATACTGTTTTAGGATTTATTTAGGGAGAAGATTCATAACCCCTTAGGGAGATTTGTATTGGAACCCCAGTATTTTATCTATGCATTATATTCAGATTATTATTCTTACTTTATTATGTTTGAGTAGTTACCAACTAGATTTAGGGTTGAATGATAGCAATCATGAATTAGCTCAAAATTAAGATTTCTAGGTTAAGTTAAGTTAATATCCATCAATTGAGTTGTGCTTAATGCTTGCATTCTAGAGTAGCTAACTAGGATCTCGAAAGTAGGACATGAACGACTACGAGAGTTGGTTCTCTACCAGAATAGACTCTATTGAACTAGGTTGCTAGGCGCATGCAAGAGTTGGTCTAATTAGCTTGGTGAACATATCAAATCTTGTTCACACTTCCTTCTAATTTCACTGTCGATCGACACTAAGCCTTAGCTGTCGATCGATGGTCTTTATTTTTGCTCGCATACGAGAGTTGGAGTTAAAAGGGTCAAAATAGTTAATATTTGAGTTCTAGAATATTTACATATCCGTGCTTCTTATGCCCTATAATTCATTGAGCTTGAAAACCCTAGATCTAGAATATTTACATTTACATCTAGCTAGATTATTAGCATATTTCCATATTGCATCTACACCTTCTAATAAGGAAATATTTTCTTAAATTGGTTACTTGTCACCAATATATATATATATATATATATATATATAATCACATAGCTTAGTCTTTAGAAATAAGAAATCTATTGTGTGCCATTGTTCCTTGTGGATTCGATCCCTAAGTACTACACCTGATATCTCTTGGCAAGAGTATTGTTTTGTTTGTTAGGATTAAGGGTTAATTTGGTAGTTAATTTTTAGGATATTTTTACCCTGCTAGAAAAATAAACACATCCATGTCAAATTTGGCGCCGTTGCCGGGGAACATTGATCGCCATTAGATTTAATTTCTAGAATTTACTTTAGATTTGTTGTTACTTTCAAGTTACTAAATTTTTTTTTGTTTTTCAGGTGCATGCAAAATAGTACCAGGAGCAATAAAGGACAAGAATTACTATTCTCAGACCCATAGAAACTCAAACGTACAATCTGTAAAGAAAGACGACAAGCATCGATTTACGCCATCTACTCAGCCTCGACCGACACTTCTTTACAGACAGAATTGACCGACATCAGAACTCTTGCATCGACCGACATTAATCACTTAGCATCGATCGACAGCATCTCACCCGCATCAATCGATGACAGAAGACGAATTCTGATGGTTGCACCTATAATGGTGGTTCAGAATGAGAATGGAAACTTGCATGATCTCAACAGTCATCTGCGTAATGCAGCATGTCAAAAGATAGACGATCAGGGGGCTGTAATCCCTGATACAGAAGCAGAAGCAGACGCTGCAATAGCTCAACCTGAAGCTAATGCCCAAGCTGCTCAGAGAACACTGGCTGACTACAACCGTCCAGACCAGTTCTACGCCAACAGATCCGCCATTCGTCCTCCAGAATTTTAGAGAAACAATTTTGAGATCAAGCCGTCTTTCTTCAGACTTATAGCGCATACACCTTACCATGGGTTGCGACATGAGAACCCTATGGATCATCAGGATCAATTTGAGGATCTAGTGACTGCTATTAAAGCCCATGGAGTCCCTGAGGACAATCTTTTCTGTAAGCTCTTCAAGTACTCACTTGCTGGAGAAGCTTCATATTAGCTTAAGCAATTACCACCAAGATCCCTGACTTCCTGGACAGACATCAAAAACGCTTTCTTGCGTAACTTCTTTGATGACGCAAGAGCAGAAGATTTAAGGAGCAAGATTTCTACTTTTTCACAAGAACCTACAGAGTCTTCCAGAAACTCGTGGATCAGATTCGAGTAAGATCAGAGAGACTGTCCACATCACGGGTACGAAGTGCAGCTTCTTAGCACTTTCTTAAAGGGTATTGGATTACAATATAAAATGTCTTTAGACACAACTAGTGAGGGAAATTACAGCACCCGCAGCCCTGAGGAAGCTACGAGATTGATTGAGAATCTGGCATCTAGCAGCAGCACCAAAAACACTGACTTTAATTGAAGAAAATCAGCTCCAACTGTAAGCAAGGACCAAATTGAAGAGGTCAAGGCAAAACTGGATAGTGTTTAGAGATTTTTCAAGAAGCAGGTTACTTTTGCAGAAGTGGAAGAAATTGAGTCTGGAGAAGATGAGATTGAAGAAGAAGATGTAAACTACGTTGATGGGAATGGTTTCCAAAGACAAGAGAATCCATGCTTCAACAGGAACTCCTATAGTACTGGTAAAAGGATTAACTTTAATCAGAATTCACAGCGAAGACCCTTTAACAACAACATGACTTATGGATCTTCCTACTACTAGAATCCTCTTCCAGAAGGTCCGGAAAGCAAGAGTGAAGCAATGGTTGATAGAGTTTTAAAGGGAGAGCAGAAGATGGCTGTGGATTTCAATGGAAAAATAGATGGTCTATGCCTCAACCTCAATACCAAGTTCGAAAACCTCAGCACTCATGTGAGGAAATTGGAGAATCAAGTGATGCAAACAAGTGAGACCATTAAGAGGCATGAGAGCTTGATTAAGAGGAAGATTGAGGCTGGACAAAAGCACCACGTCAATGCATTGATTGATGATGATTTCTAGCAGGAAGTCAAGAGAGAGAAGCCCCAAACCAGTGATTTTTGTGTGGAAAATTCCATATCACTCGGCACTTCTCATTCGCAACGATCGACACCAACCAGAGAGAATCAATCGACGGTAAAACCTACAGAATCAGTGACGTCGTGTGAATCAACTAACATCGATCGACACCGTTCCCGTGACATCGATCGACAGAGTGATATAAGAATCGATCGAAAATACACACTCGGCATCGATCGAGAGGAGAGAACCCCGATTTGGCTACCAAAGCTTGATGCAAGTTTGATTGAACACCCGACCGTGACAGTTTCAGAACAAAATACAGACACATCTGAAGCTATGTATACTGATAGAGAAGATGAGGGACACTCAAAGAGGAGGCAAGAGATTCCAAAACATCAACGCAGAGAAGCCAATGAAAAGGAGATAGATAGCTTTACAAAAGAGTTTTTAAAATTCCTCTAGATATTTCTTTTGATGAAGATTATTATACTCACACATTGTGGATGTTTTTCAGGGAAACAAGGGAGATAGACAATGATATAGAGAAAATGTTCAATCACCTTAGAAAGAAGATGAAGCAGAGGACCTATCTAAAGAAGAAAAGTGATTCTGGAAGGTTCAATGCTTCATCAAAGGAAACAAATATCCCAACGCCCTTTGCGACACTAGATCTTAAATGAGCATTATGCCAAAATCTATGGCGAAGGAGCTGAACCTGCAAGTGGAACCATCCAACGATTCTTTTACATTTGTAGACTGCTCAAGAGTGAATTCAGGAAGGATGGTTAAAGATGTTCCAGTACAGATCAACAATACCTTAGTTCCAATAGACTTTCATGTGATGGACATCAGGATAAATTAGAACTCTTCTCTACTACTTGGGAGAGCATTCATGGATATTATGGGAGCCATATGTGATATGAAGCTAAACAGGTTGTATCTATCTCTAATTGATCAAAATATTTTTTATGAACCTGTCAAGAATAAGAACAAGGCTACCATGATCGGATTGTGCAATGATGCAGAGCTTGTGGCCACTTGCTTCTGTGAGTACGAGTTCGGTGAGGAATCGGAAGAAGGAGCATCGATCGACAGCCAACCCAACACATCGATCGACAGCCTTAAAATTCAACAATTGATCGACACCCAGCTTACAGAATCGATCGACACTCAAACATCCGAACAAGTCAACACCTACCATGGAGATTTTGATTACAACAAAGCCTATATCGAGTACGACAAAGACTACAAATACGAAGAGATGATCGAACATCGAGGGATTGCTATGGAAGAGGCTAGTGTTTTCATGTTTCCCATTAACTTAGGAAATCAACATCGATCGACGGTAACCATACACCATTGATCGATACTGGGAATGAAGCAGATACCGAACGAGATTCAAATGCACAACGCGAAGGGGAATATGGTTATCTACAACCAGATGAGTTTGATATTATGAGAGATGCAGAAGGTAATGCAAGAGCGATGGATGGCATAATTCTACATGTAACGAAGGAAGATGTGGCAGACATACTTGCAATGGCTAATGGAGCTGCAAACCATTTTGGCGACTAATCTGATTATCAAGCATCGAACAATGGTCGCCATACACAATCGATCGACACTAATCCGGCATGCCAAGGATACAATGGAGCTTACGAAGAATGCGATGCATATTACAGAGAGGAAGAACTGATTGAGTGTTGTGGCCTGGCACTGGAAGAAGCTGGCTGGGTAATGAACGCGAGAGTGGGCACTAGAGCATCAATCGTCGGCATATATTGCGCATCGAATGACATCAAATGAAAACCATAACATTTACTTGGAGCAAAAGATACAGAAGATGATTATCTTAGACCAGATGAGTTTGAAAATTTTAGAGATACAAAAGGACGTGCACGATATCTTTATGGGAGAATTCTAAATCTACCTAAGGAGGATGTAGCAGACGCCCATGTTATGGCTAATGGATCAGCAAATGGATTTGGAAAACAACAACAACCATCGATCGACGCACAAGTACCGACATCGATCAACATAAAGGAGCATAAGCACGAGCTTTTCCACAATCAAACATCGATCGACGACAGGAAGAACACATCAATGGTAATGCACGAGCTATAGACGGAAGAGTTGTGAATGTGCAAGAAGAAGATACCAGGGCAGTTCTAGAGAGAGCTACTATGTTTGAGTACAACTACATATATTTACCTGAGCATGCAGCGAAGATCGGTATGTCTAGGCAGAGATTGACGATATTGTGAATGAGATGTACAAAGCTCAAGAGATGTCATTGGATGATTTCTACAGGAGACTTGATGATGTCTACTATCCTACAGACAAGTGCCTCACCGGTTTGACTACACACATGGATGAGATGAAGCAAGATTTGGATAATGTTCAAAGACAACATGCGAGTGGACCAGATAGAGTGGCATCGATCGACGGCAGCATCATGCCATCAACCGATACTGATTTCGACAGACAGAAGTACACAGCTGAAAAACAATTACAAGACAAGTTAAATGAGGTTGATTGCTCTCAGAGCCTGATGAAAGAAGATATCTCTCAGAAATTGGAGGATATATTAGAGACTACAATTGCCAGACTTAGAATGCTACAGCGCAGTATTGAGAATCTGCAAAGGAGAATGCATTCCGTGGAGGTTACTAAGGAAATCATACAGAATGAGAAAGCCAGAAGAGATGAAGCAATGAGAAGCTTTGTTGGTACATGGTTTCAGAAGAGCAAAGAAGATGTAGACACTTGTTTTCCAAGTGTTAATCCACCTCCATTCTAGTCAAAAAGTTCAAAACGTCGAGCTTAAGACTATAACCAAGCGCTGAGTGGGAGGGAACCCATTGTTTAGTGAGTTTTTATTTAGTTTTTACTTATACTACTATTTATTTCGAGTTTTACTTCGTTTTTACAGACAATTTAAATCACCATCGATCGACACCATAGAGGCACCATCGGTGGACAATCGATCGCGACCATCGATCGACGAAACCCACCTACCATCGATCGACACTCTCTACAGAGAGAGGTATCGAGTTATATACTTAACCTATTTACTTATGATTTGAAATTTCCTAACCAATCCGGGGCGGATTACACTAGGGACATTGTAATTTAAGTCTAGGGAAGGTTCATTAATGCTATTTTATTGTTTTGAGTTTTATTTACTATCTATATATAAGTTTTTCAAAATGTTTTGTTAGGTCAAGAAGAAGACTATGATCAAAATTTATTATTGACTAATCATAATTTAGCACCATTCTTAGAAGGTTGTTTACAGAGATTACTAGAGTTACCAAAGTGGATCATCCTGCCACTATATCATACTTTCTTAGAAAGTTTGAAGGAACCAAAGTTGATTTCCAACATTAATCCTCACACTATTTTCTTGCTTTGGGATTTGGTATACGCTGAATCGGATTTCATGGATTCATGGAAGCCTATCCAAATAGGGTTTGATTCATGGAAGCCTATCCAAATAACTCAGTCAATTGAAAAAAGAAAATGGTACTCTCAAAAGAAGGGAGACATTGACTGAGAAGAAGTGAGAGGAAAGGAGTTAGAGAAGACTACCTGTGTGCTCAGACACTTGCAGAGCTAAGAGTCCATATATCCTTTGATCGATACTCCCAAGGTAAAGCCTGCAATTTTATTTTATGCAAAGAAATGAAATTAGTAAAGGGGAGAGTCAGACTAGTATTCACTAAAGTTGTTGGTAGAAAGGATTTGGTTGACTTGATAGGATGTGGTTGCAACTGAGTAAGGTGAAAGTTATACTTAGATACTATGTGAGTCTTCACTTTTTAAAACCTCTTTCGCATGCTTGTTTGCTTGAGGACAAGTAAAATGTTAAGTCTAGGGAAGTTGATATAACCTATTTATTACCAGTTTTAGGCCATGTTATAGGCTCTATTTATGGTCTATTATGTGTTTCTAGGCTATGTTTTAAGGTCTTTACATGTCCATGTAAGTTTTGGAGATATATGGAGATACTTGGAGATTTTGTAGCATTTAGAGGAGAATAATCCGTAGCTGATCATTGGGAGAGACGAAGTACAAGACTGCTGCCGATCGACAACACAACCTTGGCGTCGACCGACGTTACATGACCAAGGTCGATCGATGTTTCACATCTACCATCGATCGATGACCAAATCATAGACAACCGATTTCACGCCTAAGTTAGAGCAAGACACATGATTACAAGATTATCCATGGACGAGTTTTGACCTAGATTTTAGGGTTTTATATTTATACTTTATGTATTGTACCAGTGAGTGGTGGCTGGGCAGTGTGCCAGTGGCATATTCTTTGCACCAGCATTCCATTATAGTTTTAGGATTTATTTAGGGAAAAGATTCATAACTCCTTAGGGAGATTTTTATTGGTACCCCATTAATTTATCTATGCATTATATTCAGATTATTATTCTTACTTTGATTATGTCTGAGTAGTTACCAACTAGATTTAAGGTTGAATGATAGGAATCTTGGATTAGCCCAAAAGTAGGATTTCTAGGTTAAGTTAATATCCATCAATTGAGTTGTTCTTAATGCTCGCATTCTAGACTAGCTAACTAGGATCTCGAAAGTAGGACATGGACGACTACGAGAGTAGGTTCTGTGCTAGAATAGACTCCATTGAACTAGGTTGTCAGGCCCATGCGAGAGCTAGTCTAATTAGCTTGGTGAACATATCAAATCTCATTCACACTTCCTTCTAATTTCACCGTCGATCGACACTAAGCCTTAGCCGTCGATCGATGGTCTTTCCTTTTCCTCGCATATGAGAGTTGGAGTTAAAAGGGTCAGAATAGTTAATATTTGAGTTCTAGAATATTTACATATCCATGCTTCTTATTCCCTATAATTCATTGAGCTTGAAAACCCTAGATTTAGCATATTTACATTGACATTTAGTTAAATTACTAGCATATTTTCATATTTACATTACTAGCATATTTCCATATTGCATCTACACCTTCTACTAAGGAATATTTCCTTAAACCGATTACTTGTTACCAATATATATATAATCACCTAGCTTAGTGTTTAGGAATAAGAAATCTATTGTGTGCCATTGTTCTCTGTGGATTCGATCCCTAAGTACTACACCTAATCTCTATTGGCAAGAGTATTGTTTTGTGCGTTAGGATTAAATGTTAATTTGATAGTTAATTGTTTGGGATATTTATACTCTTCTAGAACAATAAACACACCCCATGTCAGTAATCTTCTTAGTTCTTTGTTTAAGTTGCTCTTAGTGCTAAGTTGAACCTTATCAGCTCAATCTAAGAAATTAGGGTTCTATAGCGCAAGCAAGAGCCTGGTTATAACCTGGAATCTATCTTAAACAATCTAAATAACTAGTAACAAATGAGAGTTGAAGTATAAGTTTGGAGAACCCATCCAACCACGAAACCAGTATTGTTTAGAATAAGCGTCGTTCGATGCCATCTTATTGTCATCGATAGATGCTCAGTTGAATTCAGAACGATACTTAATAAAACCTAGCAATCTATTAGTCTGCATTATCTAAACCTACCTGAGATTTTCCTTTAAGTTTAATCTCTTAATTCAATCCTACAAACCAAATCAATCTTGAAATCGCTTTTATGTTATTGTTATAATTCATCTAGCTTTAATTCAAAAACAATAAGTCTGTTGTGCAATCCTAGAGTCTCTGTGAATTCGATCACTAAGTACTATACTGTACCTCTTATTTGAGAGAGTAAAGTGGGAAATATGTTAATTTGAAAGTGAAATAAAAATAACCACATCAAATTAATAATAATATAAATATATTTCAAAAATGAGATGGCAAGATGGACTCTATCAACATCATTGTCCATTGAGTTTGAGATCCAAAAAGATTCAGAGAAGAGAGAAAAGAGGGAAGAAAGGGATCAAAAAAGATTATGTGTCTAGTTGTTCAGATACATGCAGAGGTAAGAGTGCATGTATCTTTTGATCGATATTCCCAAGGTAAAGTATGCACTTTTATTTTATGCAAAGAAATGAAATCAGTAGAGCGGCGAGTGATACTAGTATTCGCTAAGTTGTTGGTAGAAAGGATTTGGTTGCTATACTAGGATAGGGTATATAAAGTTCATCTGTGATTAACTTGATAGGATGTGGTTGCAACAAAGTAGAGTGACAATTATACTTAGATATTATGTGAGTCTCCGCTTTTAAAAACTTCTTACACAGGCTTTGTTGGTTGAGGAGAAGCAAAAGGTTAAGTCTACAGGAGTTGATATACCATGTATTTTACGTATTTTATGATATATAGTATTTTTAGAGTCTTTATATGAATTTGGTATTGTTTTAGAGTAATTAGAGGTCTAGGTTCTGATTGGAATCAATTGGATCTTTTGGACTATTTTGAAGCATTCAGGATTGCTCAGCATAAACACAGAGTCGGATCCAGATTTATGAATATATCATCGATCAGCGTCAAACATTGTGCGTCGATCGACGGTCAAGTCGACATCAAGATTGGTGAAGGATTGAGAAACTACAAGTTTTACCTAGAAGTTTCATTAATTGCAAGACAAGTCCCTCACCGAAACTTAGACTATTTATTAGGGTTTTCTATCTTTGCTTTGACCTAAGCCTAGAAGACCTAAGAGAGAGTTATCTTCTAATTTAAACCAGAGTATTTGAGTTTAGAGTTGAAACACATTGCTACATCTACCGGAGAGAAATGTCTGATCTTCATTACAGAGAAGATCTTAAACTCCTTATATTTTTACTCAGTTTATTCTATGCAATTTATTCATGTTATTTATTGCTATGTCTGAGTAGTTCTCTATTAGATTTAGGGTTATTGAATGGTAGTAATGTATTGTTGATTTTATAAAATTGTTAGGGTAATCTTCTTGGTTCTTTGTTTACGTTGCTCTTAATGCTAAGTTGAATTTGATCACCTTAATCTTAGAAATTAGGGTTTTATAGTGCAAGCGAGAGCCTGGTTATAACATGAAATCTATCTTAAACAATCTAAATAAATAGTAACAAACGAGAGTTAAATTAAAAGTTCGGAGAACACATCAAACCAAGAAACTAGTATTGTTTGGAATGAGTATCGATCGATGACATCTTATTGTCATCGATCGACGCTTAGTTGAGATACGCGAAAGCCATCTCATAAACCCTAAGGTTTGAGTTCAGAACGATACTTAATACATAACGATACTTAATAAAACCCTAGCAATCTATTAGTCTACATTATCTAAACCTACCTGAGAATTTCTCCTAAGTCTAATCTCTTCATTCAAGCCTCACAAACCAAATTGTTATAATTCATCTAGGTTTAATTTGAAAACAATAAATCTATTCTGCAATGCTAGAGTCTCTGTGGATTTGGTCCCTAAATACTACACCGAACATCTTATTTGAGAGAGTAAAGTGGGAAAGAGGTTAATTTGAAAGTGAAATAAAAATAACCACATCAAATTTTGTGCCATTGTCGGGGACTCTTTCTTTTTTGCCATTGGATTTAGTTTAGAATATTGTCTAGATTTTTACTTTACTGTATGCTAATTTATTCTTTCCCAAAACATTATGACACATGTACTTAAGGGAGAGAATATGGATTCAGGACAACAGCCATCAATCGAAGGAGCTAGTCTGGAATCGATCGACGTTAGTCAACTGCTGTTGGGAGACACCCTTCCATTGCCATCGATCGATACCAATCAGCTGGAAGTAGGTAATTACGCCTTTACTGATTCTGATAATAAGAAAGTAGTCTTGATAGAACCAATGAACAATAAAAGCAATGAAGCGAGCCAACTAATTAATTATCAGGGAGCTGCAATCTCCAATCAAATCACTAAATCTCAAAGGAATGAGGTAAAGCATGAATTGCCAATGCTCGAATACCTAAACCCCAGCAGAACCTATTCCAATAGGTCTGCGATTCGATTATCCGATAAGCATGCTGGAAGCTCTGAGCTTGATATCGACTTCCTAATTTTGGCGCGCAAAAATCAGTTCAATGGTTTTCCCACTGAACACCAAAAAGATCACATCGAGATGCTAGAAGACATGGTGAATGAAGACTTCAATCGCTGCAAACGTTTTCCTTTCTCCCTAGAAGGTGACGCTAGGAGGTTGCTGAACCAGCTACCACCAAGATCCCTGACTTGTTGGGCAGATATTCGAAGCACTTTCAATAACCACTTCTTTGACGAGGAGAGGTATTGGGAAGCGAGGAGAGAAATATCCACATTCATTCAAGGTATCCGCAAATCTTTTAAAAACTCATGGAAAAGGTTCAAGAACTACCAACTTTCGTGCCCACATCATGGATTCTCAGAACCCCAATTCATCAAAAATTTCTATGGAGGACTAAAACTAGACTATAAAAACATCCTTTATACAGCCAGGGAGGGGAACTTTGGCACCCGAATCCCTGCAAGCGCTAAAAAACTGATAGAGAACATAGCTTTAGGTAGAGCTTTCGAAAGGAGAGACACCGAAAGTAAGGAACCACCATTGTTCGCTGATAGGGCCTGATATTTACCACTATTGTGCGATGATATCATCTCTATTTAGAGACCATTATATGTTTTAGACTATTTTCAGGTTCAGGTATGTTCTGGAGAACTTTGGTGATTCTAGAGCTTTTAGAATTAATCATGTTGAGCTAGGTTGCTAGAAACAAACAAGAGTTGATTTTGTTAATCTAGTGAACATATCGATTAGGTCATAATGCCTGACTCGAGATACCATCGATCAACGCAAGATCATTGCCATAGATCGACGGTCCAACAAGCGAGAGCCGAGACATCGGACTTAGTCAATAGATTAGACTCGCAGCGATGATTGGTCATCTTTTACATTAGATATCGAGTTATATGATTAAAAACCTTAGCTTATATCCTCTATAATCCACTTGCCTGAAACCCTAGATCTAGCTATTTATTATTATTGTTCAAAAAAACCAATCAATCAACTTGCTACTTTATTCACTGCTTATTAATTCATTTGCCTAGCTTAATCTAAACTTCTATAGTATATTGTGTGCCCACGCTCCTTGTGAACTCGATCCCTAAGTACTACAACTGAACCTTTTATTTGAGAGAGTGAAAAGTAGTTTATATGGTTGAGAGTGAATAATTAAAGCTACATCAAATTAGGCGCCGTTGCGGGGAGAAAGGATTCGCCATTAGACTCAATTTGTTTGATTTAGTCTAGGTATTTTTCTATATTAGTTTACTTACACAAAAGTTTTTCTTGTGTTTCAGGTACATACTAGTACCAGGAAGCAATGAGGAGAGGATTTTTGGTTCTTCAAAAAAGGAATCTGCTGATTTGCTCACGATCCATAAGACTACGAGGGCAGTCGACACCCTCCAAGCAGTGATCACCAGCAAAGAGAAGCGAGAATCGATCGACACCAATATTTCACCGTCGATCAATACTAACATCATGACATTGATCGACACCCACTCTTTGGCGTCGATCGATACTACTTGCGAGAAGATAGAGAAGGTCGAAGAACTCATACTGAGAGTTGACAGGCATCTTACGAGACGAAAGAGGTCGTGCGCACAATAGTGCAGGGCAATTGATTCATGCAAAAAGGGCTGCAATCCCTGACGCTACTGCTGTTACTGTGAATATTGGGATTGGACGACAAAAGGCACTTAGAGACTACAATAGGCCTGAGGATTTCTACCCCAAATGGTCTGCGATGTGTTGTTCTGCACCACAAAGGAATGTCTTTGATCTGAATCATGCAGTTATCTCTCTTGTGGGCAGCATCCTTTTCATGGTCTCCCTCATGAATGTCCCAGTAACCATCTTGAATCATTCGATGATATAGCGTCGACCATTAAGTGCAATGGACTCTCTGAAGATTACTACTTATGTAAACTATTCCCATACTCTCTTGCTGGAGAAGCAACATGTTGGTTCAAGAGGTTGCCACCAGGATCTCTCACTACCTGGAATGACATCACGAACGCCTACCTCACCAACTTTCTCTATGATACTGAAGAAAATATGAAGATCGAGATGGAATCCATGCTGAGATATATGGTAGAGGAAGAAGAAGAAGATTGATATGGAGAGCTGAGCAGAGTAAAAGAAGCCAATTTAAGTGATCCGACTTCAGCATCGATCGACACTAAGACATCCACGTCGACCGACGTTAAGACCTCAGAATCGATCGACACCACTCAACATCCAGGAAAGATCAAGTTATCTTCAGGACATTGCAGACTCGACACTAGAGAGCACCGATGTATCAAATAGTTATCATGCTCCAGATGTATACAGAGAAATCACCATGGGAGATCTTCTGGAGGTAGAGGATAGAGAACAACTTGGGTATTTGGATTCGAGTAGGAAAGTCAATGTGGAAGACTTTTTAAATCTAGAGGAAAATCTTGAAGATATGGATCATGACTTGGAGATGAAGCTTGATGGCGATCAGCACTCTTCGGGAAAAGATCTAGAGACTTCACCAAAGGCTAGCATAGATCGACACAAACCTAATGATATCGATCGACACCCACCGAATGATATTGATTGACACCGCCCATCCGAAATCGATCGACACTCCTTGTTGGACGAACAGCCAGGTTACATGATTGAACCAGGACCAGTTGAGGAGAGAATTCACGTGTCCAAGACCTCACATCTTGCTGTCCCTAAACATCAGAGACCACCTATCTACACAGAAGAAGCTGATGGCTTTCACAAAAGAGCGAAGAGGATACATGATCATGTGAAGATTGAGGTTCCATGCACTGTATTTGAAGTTGATTCTCCTATTCCACCAGATGGAAGTGTGCATATGGATACCTACGTTGAGGTATTTGATGATCCTCTTTATGCAATAGTTTCTCAGAGAGTATTGAAGTATGAAGGTGTTGTTGACCAAGGACCATCGGTCGCAGCATCAATCAATGCCACCATTGGAACATCGATCGACATCAACACTAGAGCGTTGATCGACACTCATCACAGATCAGAGCAGAATGAGTTTAAAGTGTTTCATAATCTTTTTGATGGAGGCATCACGAGATCAGACAAGTCTGAGGAAAAGAAGAAGAGGAATTGGAAGAAGAGAAAAAGGATCAAGGAAGGTCATCGATTATCATTGATTCCCCACTTCTCATATGGTGCCAGGAAATATAAAGTGCGCAGCAGATGCTTCTTTCAGCCATTTGCAAAGCTTCGAGCACTCCTTGTTTCTGAGATGATAGACAAAGGATAAGAGTCTATGGAGGCTTTCAAAAAAAAGGTGATGAAGTTGAAGACATTGGACATTGGGAATTGTTTTGGAGCAAGTCCCCAATCTCATGAGAACTGAGTCAAACTCCAAAACGTCAAGCTAAAGACTATAACCAAGTGCTGAGTGGGAGGCAACCCACTATTTAGTAAGTTTAAAAATTTATTTTACTTTCATTTATTACTGATTTTTTTTTTGATTTTGCTTTATTTAAGCTAAAAATAAGGGAAGATAGTCTGTGCAGAGCATTGATCGACACTTCATCACTATCAATCGACGAATCAAACCGAGCATCGATCGATTGCCACTTAACTGTGTCGATTGACGGTCACCATCAGCAAGAAGGTATATCGTTTTTCCTTGTTAACTTTGGTCCTTATGATTTATTTTCTTCACTAATCTCAGACGGTATAGCACTGGTGATAGTGTTGTTTAAGTCTAGGGGAGGTATTACTGATATTGTGTTTGATTTTGAGTTTTATATTCTATATTTTTTTTAAAAAAGAACAAAGTAGAAACTTTGAAGTGTACCATCGAACGACACTGAAGAATAAACATCGATCGACCATGGATCATGACCATCGGTCGACACCATCCATCTGCCATCGATCGACACTCTTTTACAGAGTCTGGTATTGAGTTTCTCTCTTAAACTTTTTACTTGTGATTTGTCTTTCCTAACCAATCCGGGACGGATTACACTGGGGACAGTGTAATTTAAGTCTAGGGGAGGTTTGCTAATGCTATTTGATTTTTTTTGAGTCTTAGTTACTATATTTATATAAGTTTTTTAAAGTTTCATTGAGTCAAGAAGGAGACTATGATCAAGATTTATTATTGACTAACCACACTTTAGCACCATTCTTAGAAGGTTGTTTGCAGAGATTACTAGAGATACCAAAGTGGATCATCATGCCACTATATCACACTTGCTTAGAACGTTTGAAGGAGCCGAAGCTGATTTCCAACACTAATCCTGACATTATTTGCTTTCTTTGGGATTTGGTATACACTGGATCGGATTCCTTCTGCAAGTCTGGAAGGTAAAAGTCTGTGTGCTTCTGATTCCTTTCTCTCTCCCCTTCAGATTAAAAAAGGAATCGAACAGGATTTGGTGGCTACAACCATTAAAGCTTGATTCATATGATCCTAGAAATAAATAAAGGTCAAAAAGAAGTGAACATGATCTGGTGGCAAAAACCATTAGGGCTTGATTCATGGAAGTCTATCCAAATATCTAAGTAAATTAAAAAAAAATGATAGCCTCAAAAGAAGGGAGACATTGACTGAGAAGAAGTGAGAAGAGAGAGGGAAAAGGAATTAGTGAAGGATACATGTGTGTTCAGATACTTGCAGAGGTAATAGTCTATATGTCCCTTGATTGATACTCCCAAGGTAAAGCATGCACTTTTATTTTATGCAAAGAAATGAAATCAGTAAAGGGGCGAGTGAGACTAGTATTCGCTAAGTTGTTGGTAGAATAATTTTGGTTGCTATACTAGGAAAGGGTATATAAAGTTTCTTTGTGATTGACTTGATAAGATGTGGTTGCAACAAAGTAGGTGACAGTCATACTTAGATATTATGTGAGTCTTCACTTTTCAAAACCTCTTCCACAGGCTTGTTTGCTTAAGTCTGGGTAAGTTGATAGGGGCTGATATTTACCAGTATTGTGCCATGATATCAGCCCTACTTAGAGTATATTATATGTGTTTGGAGTATTTTTAGATTATTCTCAGGTTCAGGTACGTTCTGGAGAACTTTGGTGATTATGGAGCTTTTAGAGATGCAGAACTGCGGAGATGCGTCAGAGGTTTAGCTATAGATGAAGACCTTCCCACAGTGCGATTGAGCTGAAATTTATTTAGAAGATAGACCTTTTAGTTAGATTTCCAATTCCACCGGTTTGAGGTCCATTGGACGGTTAGATCTAAAGTTATTCTAGATTTACTGAAGAGTGGTCTGTCTGCCTCGTGAAAGGAAGCTCTCGAGGGGATGAATGAGTGTCGATCGACGGCACAGCCTTACCATCAATCGAAGGTGATCCCAGGAGACAGGCCCGACTTGTTTTATGACTAACTTAAGCCCAGATGTCATGGAAAGTTACCAGAATACCCCTGCACGAGTTTAGACTTAATTTATATTGTTTTCTAAGCAATTGTTGACGGCTAAGCTTTATTCTATTTATTGTTCTAGGGTTAGGAGAGAAGGGATGAACTCCTTCAGATTTCTCCTGGAAATCCTTTGGTTCTTTGTTTGATATCTATTATATATTTATTCTATTCATCTATGATTTCTTTGACAAAGATCATGTCTGAGTAAATCTCTTGTTAGGTTTAGGGTTAATTATATTGATGGATTACCCAAACAACAAAATTGCTATGGTGATTATTAGATCTATCAACATAATTGTCTTTATTGCTTATGTTCTAGAGTAGCTAACTATAACCATGATCATAGGATAGTTAGGCACAAGCGAGAGCATGGTCTACTACCAGAATTAATCATGTTGAGCTAGATTACTAGAAACAAACGAGAGTTGATTTAGTTATTCTAGTGAACATATCGATTAAGTCTTAATGCTTAACTCGAGAGACCATCGATCGACGCAAGATCATTTCCATTGATCAACGACAATTCTGTGTCAACAAGCGAGAGCTGAGACATCAGACGTAGTCAATAAATTAGACTCGCAGCGATAGCTGGTCGTCTTTTACATTAGATATCGAGTTCTATGATAAAAACCGTTAGCTACTCTCCTCTATAATTCACTTGCCTGAAACCCTAGATCTAGCTATTTATTATTATTGTTCACAGCAACCAATCAATCCACTTGCTACTTTATTCACTGCTTATTAATTCGTTTACCTAGCTTAATCTAAACTTCTATAGTCTATTGTCTGCCCACGCTCCCTATGGATTTGATCCCTAAGTACTACAACTGAACCTCTTATTTGAGAGAGTAAAAGGTAGCTTATATGGTTAATTTGAGAGTGCATAACAAAAGCTCCATCATTCGCAGAGGAGAAACACTCAATCAGAGTTAGAAAAACACTGGCATCAGTTGCAACCTTTATGGACGAAAATAACTTATCTCAACATTGTGGTGAGGACAAGGCTGCTCCTTCCAACTTTTGAAAAACGAGTTAATTTCAATGATGTGAGGAACCTGAACGATCAACGATTTAGGGAAAGCGCTGACAATTTCACAGACAAGTACGACACCACTGTGAACAGATACGAAAGAAGTTCAAAGTCAAAAATGAACCAAGTCTTCACATGAAACCGTAGGATAGCCGCCGATCTCAATGAAAAATTGGATCTGATATACTCAGAGATTACAAAAAAATTTGAAACTCTGAGCGAACAAATTAAGAGAATCGACAACCAAGTTACGAGCAACGCTATGTCCATCAGGAGAGAGGACGGATTCTTACCTTGTAAAACAGACGCTAACCCCACGAGCCATTGCAATGTCGTAGCTTTACGAAGCGGTCAAAAAATCACCCTTGGCGTTAGAAAGAGCATCACCATCAATGAATTCGAGAAAATCACGACGGATAAAAGAGAAAAATCGCACCCCATCCCGCTCGAAATTTACGAGAAAGATCCCGAAATCCATCCTGAAACTGAAGTATTAGGCCAAAATGATGACCTCGAGGAATCAATTATAGAACCTAAGGGAAAGAACATAAACGTGGGAGAAATCATTCGACACCCCGTACTGGACATCGATCGACACCCCTTACCGAAAATCTATCGACACCCCTTTCCAAAAATTGATCGACACCCTGAAGAAATAATCGATCAACGCTATGATGCAGAACCAACCGAGGATTCAGCTGTACGTGAAAGATGCAGCATCACGAGGATTCCATGAATCGGAACACTGCGTGATGATGGTATCTGAAGAAATGAGAGAAATTATTCAAGGAAAAATTCCAGTTAAACTCCATGATCCTGGTAGTTTCGTTTTGGACTGCACTATTAGCGATGAGAGATTTCAAAGATCCCTCTGTGATTTAGGCTCTACTGTCAACCCATTGCCTTATCCCGTTGCAGTCTCTCTCGGGCTAACATTGTTTCAACCTACCAGGGTCACACTCGTTTTAGCTGATAGATCTATTAGAATTCTGGAAGGTGTACTTGAGGACGTACCCATACGTATTCATAACTGCGATATACCTGCAGATTTCATAGTGCTTAAATATGAGCGAGAACCTTGAAATCCGGTTATCTTAGGAAGACCTTTCTTGGCCACTGCCGTGGCAATCATTGATGTCAGAGAAGGACGTTTATGCCTCAACATCGAGAAGATACGGATGGTGTTTGACATGGAAAAGATAATAAAAAAACCTTTGATCGATGGTCAAACCTACAATATTTAGGACCTAGCAGGAGAATCATTCATAGACATGTGGTTGAACGAACCTCTAGAGAAAGCAAGCACATATCCTGAAGGCGACATCTCTACGTTAGAAGATCGCACTGGAGAGTAGATAAGGTTATGTGGGAACCGAAATTCGCACTGTCGATTTAAGTTGAATTAGGAACGCAGGCTAAACCCTAGTTTACCAGAGGTCCCGGATATCTGCTAAACCACACGCCAATCAATCAGAATACGAAGTAAATATATGGAAAACAAAGTAAGAATCGAAAAGAGAGCAAATAAATGTCTTTTTCCGAATTTGCGTATGAGCGTTTACAACAAGATAGGAGCCTAGGCTATGAGATTTGTCAGCGAGATCCCTAGTTCTAATAACCTAAGACTGCAAAACCCAAGTGAGTAGCAGCTCGAATAACAAAAACGGAAAGTTGCCTAAATGCTCTAAGTGCTAAGCTATGTTTGCTCTGAGTGGAGATTTTCGTGTATCCTCTGCATCATCACCCTTGAGTTCC
Source organism: Moricandia moricandioides (assembly GCA_905132885.1). Taxonomy (NCBI): domain Eukaryota; kingdom Viridiplantae; phylum Streptophyta; class Magnoliopsida; order Brassicales; family Brassicaceae; genus Moricandia; species Moricandia moricandioides. The sequence goes on from CAJHQQ010002123.1 coordinate 47,931, forward strand.
TTATTTACTCCTCTAGACGTAATTTTCTCTTTCCCCTTCTGCCCTTGGTCGAATTTATCGCTTCGCGAAAATATTCCTTTTTTCCTCGATCTTCATGATTATCTTCGGAAACTTAACATTTATCCTTCGATCTTGACATTTATCCCTTCAAACTTAACCTTTATCCTTTCCTGCATAATAAAAGAATAACCGTCACAAATTTAGGGCTTGATTTTGGATAAAATCGGGAGTGGACCTTTAGCCGAGCTTTAGACCTCGTCGGGCCGTTTTCTGACTTAGGCGTTTCTACGATTTTATCGAAATAACATTGCTAAGAAGACGTCTTCCAAGAGAGGATATTTCTTATGAGACGTGTAACTCTAGGTGTTTAGTTAACCGTTATCGACTCATACGATAGACCCGATCCTTTCTCAAGAAAACGAGTTCTTTCGGTGAAGTTCTAATATCAATCCCGATCGAGACAGAACAAAGATAAGTTCGATCAAGTATCAAAAGAGGGAGCTTAACTAGAATGAGGTGAAACTGGATTGATTTGATCTTACTGGCCGAACGAGCGAGTCGGATTGCTCGTGCCATCTAACTTGCTTGTTCGGTGATTTGGCCTTGTCCAATTCACCATATGGGCGAGTTGGTCGTGTCATGCCATCCAATTCGCCCGTATGGCGAGTTGGAAATTCCAACTCGCCGTACGGGTGAGTTGGTTGGTCCGTTCCGTCCAACTCGCCCGAATGGCGAGTTTGCCTTGTCCAACTCGCCATACGGGGGAGTTGGTCGATCTGTGCTGACTAACTCGCCCGTATGGCGAGTTGTCCTTGTCCAATTTGCCATATGTGCAAGTTGGTCGGTTCGTGCCATCCAACTCGCGATACGGGCGAGTTGGTCGATCTGTGTTCCTTTCTTTCGAGTTTTGGCCCGGAGACTCTTTTTAAGTCGATTTTGAGACTGCATTCGTATGTAAACACGATTTTTAGATGCTGATTTTGAGAATACAGTCTTTGACACCAACAAACGCATTCTCCTAGTAGGTTTCCGACGTTGATTCTGTCGTAACCATTTTGACCCCAACAGTTATCTCCCCAGCTCGTTAGAATCGCAAGGTTTTGGCGAGGGGTTTTGGCAGGTTTTGTAAGTTAGGCGGAATCAATGTTTGGAAAGGTCCGTTGAAAGTAGTCTACTTATTCCTCTAAGAGCGGAATGCAGTAGGATTGGGGCTGCGCATGGTGAAGGCTGCCTACGTACCCTCTTAGAGGGATCAAGCCTTTCGTATTTCGTCCTGGATTTTAAGATTCATACGACATGTTTTCCAGTGAGACCTTTATAGTCTAGTTATGGGTAGAGATTATCAAGCATGTTGATGTCAATGTCATTTTGTATCAGCCCCAAGACTAGCCTCGTTGGCCGTTATATTTTTTGGACTGACCGTGTGTAGCTTCGAGTCCCTGCCGCTTTGCGACTGATTTTTAAATTGTGTTTCATGTTTTAAGAGACTGTTTGTATTCATATGAATATAGAGGGTAGAATATGATTTTTCATCTCATAGTCGAACTCTGGGTGAACTGCTATACTCGTGGTCTGTTTCGAGAGTTTTCCGCAGCGCGTAAACTTGCAGGTTTGCTGAAGACGTTTTAATATTAGCCAAGAGACAAGTTTTGGGATCTCGTATCAGGGTGTTTGATACTATGCCTAGAGATGTTAAAGACCAGTGTGCTAATTTTAGGTTAAGACCTAGGTCTAATCACAGTTTTAGGGGGTATGATGACTACTTCGGCTTATGTTTCCCGTATTGGTTTCGACCTAATTCTGTCCCGCTTTAAAGTCCGTGATATGATCACGGCTTATATGACTTTTATGGTAGGAATCGAGCATCTCTTCGAGGACAATTTTTAAGCCTCCCGAAAGTGCTGACAAAAATTTTGGATTTCTTTTATAGCGCTATTACCCTTGTGTCGGGTATTTGAGAGATATCTCTACGAGATGGCTTAGTCTGTTTAGAACATTAAGAGTTTGTTGTGATCAGCAAAAAAAAATATTTATAGATATAATCATTTCTGAACCTTCGCGAAGGATACGTGTTTAAGAAGGTGTGTATGTTTTATAGTCGCGGATAGACTTGTTTTAAGGTTAGCATTCCGTTTCGGAAAGTTTTGACGAAAAACAGTTCTCCGAGCGTTAGCGACATCTCGCTGTGTCGAAGGTTGAATTTTTCTTTCGTATGCCTCATTTCATGCTTGAAATGTTTGCGGGCTTGAAGATGTGTAGTATCACAAGGTTTTTATTTTAACCTTACGGAAGAGACACGTTTTGGTTTGTTTCCGAGGAATTAGGAACAATGCGTCGCGTAAATTTGTCCCTGAGAATATTCGACTTCCTTCACCTTGCTTTGTGAAGAGTCGGCCCCCCGAGATTTATTTCGTGTATAGTTGAGGATGCTTTGCATAGTTCTAGGAGATTTGTACGAGTTTTTCCTTATGTGCTGCTTTTCACTTGTAAAACGATGTGGGTTTAGAGTAAAATGCAGAATTGGTCGTTGTCGACAAGTTTATGTTCTCCGCTAACCATACGGTGGTTTCGACTAAGTTTTGATATTAAGAAGTTGTCGTATGATTTCCGATTCTGGGTTATACGATAGTTATTACCACTTGGCGTTTTTAAACGAATCGTGGATTGTCGTTTTGCCGCTAAGTGATTGGGTGAGCAGTGGTTGCTCAAAGATTTTGGCTCGGTCTGAAGGATGTGTTCAGCCGAATAGCCGAGAACGTTGCTGGTCACAGATAGACTACAGCACATTCGTGTTAACATTAAGGTCATGCTAGTTTAGAACTTTCCTAAAGAGGATAACGAATTCCAGTTTTGATTTTTATTGGAAGAAGTAATTGGCTGAGGGCCAAAGAGCGGTTGTCGAGATCGACGGGCCAAGTCGGAGTTTTCCGTGCTATAGTCGTACGAAAATTGCTATAGTCGATAAAGAACCTGTACGAGATGATTGCCTGTTCGGAATCAACCAAGGGTGATGGGAGGCAGAATCCAGTGAGCCGCGTGGCTAAGGAGTAAGATCTGTAAGATCGTAGTGCGAAGAGATAAAAATTAGCTTTTTTTTTCGTTGAGAGACGAGTCATATGACTTTGTTTTTAGCTATACGCAAATTGTCCAAAACACTTCTCCGAAAAACTTGCTACATTTGTTTCTGAAAGTTTCTTCGCATAACTTGGTGTGGCTATACGAAGAATGTTTCGCGTATGTTTTACGAGAAGTCAATGGCATAGAATTAAGTTGAGAATGTCTCTTGCAGATCACTCGTGATATTTGCGAATGAGGAATGTGTTTTCCTCATTCTCTTTTCCGCATTGAGAAGTCATTTTTCATGACACCGATCTTGTTTTCTCGTAGGTTCTTTCCGTATAAAATGTCATAGTTATACGAAAGTAATGGATGATCGGTTTTATGAGGCATCGCATGGCCTAAATGATTTTCTGTCTACTACTGCCAGAGTTTGCTTTGTCGAAAGCGTTTTCTTGGTGTCGAGACAAAAATATTTTTTTGAAGTATGGGAGTATACGAGTATAGTATACGTACCTACTCCCTCCCTTTTTTACGAAACAAAACGGCTGAACCGATATTTTGAAGGATTGTGTACATTTTTTCTTTCGAAGATTGGGATGATCGACAATCCATGCCGGTTTAAGGAAGACGCTAGGATTGTGACTTGGGGACTTTCAGGTTGACGACTAGGAATACGTCGGTTTTAAGAAAATTTCTAAGAACGAGACGGTTTTAAGACGACGCTCGCGTTTCTAGTTCCTTCTTTCCTTAGGAAGCCAGCTAAGTGTGCTTGGTGATCGTTTCTCGGTTTTCCGAGAGATTAGATTGGTTTGCAAAATTTGCATAAGCAGTCGCAGAACAATAGATCGAGACAGTAAAATTCCTAAGATTTAGATCACTAGACCATTCTCCTAGATCCTAAGTTCCCTAAAGTTTTATGGCGATCTCCGAAGCGTTTTTATATCTTAGTATTGATCTCTAAAAGTTCTAAGTCGGCCATACCTTAGTTTTCTCGAAGGTTTGGATTCACCTCTTCTCCGTTTTGCTTGCTCATCTCCACTTCCTCTTCTCGTGTTTGTACGCCCCAAAGAATGGTAACAATATTAGTTCTTCCTGGCCGCATTTAGGCTCAAACCTGTCTTGCGGTTTTTATCGTAAAGTTCCCACAGCAACTCAATTCGAGATGAAACTAGAGATTTTTTGATCGGGATTCAAAGGAGAAGGCTAAGATGGAGGTAAGGGCGAGTAGGAGTAAGCCAAGGAGTTTAGGCAAGTTTCACTTGTTTTGCTGTAAAATCTCAATACAAACTCCGATAGAGATGAAACAAAAGCGTTTCGATCAATATTCTAAAGAGAACACAAAGGAGAAGCTCATCAGAGCTTGCAAACCTCGCCATGAGGCGAGTTGGAGGTATTAAATCAAACTCGCCATCGGGGCAAGTTGGATAGTGTGCGTCCAACTTGTTTTAACGGTAAAATCTGAACAGAAACTCCGATTGAGACGAAAAGCAAAGCGTTTCAATCGGGACTCAAAGGAGAACGCAAAGGTGAACCAAAAGAGTGCTCATCCAGTCCAACTCGCCCAATGGGCAAGTTAGACGGCTCGTTTCGTCCAACTCGCCCGTTTGGCGAGTTGGACTGGTCAAACTTGTCAAACAGGCGAGTTAGACGGCTCGTTTCGTAAAATTCGCTAGTTCGGCGAGTTGGACTGGTCCGACCTATGCGTCCAACTTGTTTTAATTGTAAAATCTCAACAAAAACTCTGATTGAGACGAAACGAAAAGCGTTTGGATCGGGATTCATAGAACAACGCAAAGGAGAGCCAAAGTAATGCTTTTTTATCAAACAATCCCAATGGGCCAGTTGGACTGGTCAAACTCGCCCAATGGGCAAGTTGCACGGCTTGCACTGTCCAACTTGCCTGTTGGGCGAGTTTGACTGGTCAAGCTCGCCCAATGGGCGAGTTGCACGGCTTGTGCTGTCCAACTCTCCCATTCGGCGAGTTAGACTAGTCAAACTCCCCCAATGGGCGAGTTAAACTAGTCAAACTCCCCTAATGGGCGAGTTAGACTAGTCAAACTCCCCCAATGGGCGAGTTGCACGGCTTGTACTGTCCAACTCGCCCGTTCGGCGAGTTGGACTAGTCAACACTCGAGTTTGGAGGGTATGCTGGTACGGTTGTTTCGTAAACGTGTTCAAATTTTTTGTACGAAAGTTGTATCATAAAATGCTAACTCGTTTCACTTTCCGAACGATATTCCATAAAACATTGTCTAGTTTGATTTTACGAAAGCTTTTTTGGAAAATGTTATTGAGATTTAATTTTATGAAAGTTATTCCGCGAAATTTCATGAGTTTAGTTTTACGAAAGCTGTTTCGTAAAGTGTTGTTTAGTTTAATTTTTACGAAAGTCGTTATTTAAGCTTTTTTTTGTGTTTGGCTGTATGAGAGCCGTTTTTCTGAAAACCTTACGTTTTAGCCTCTGAATCTTTGGTTGTGATGAGCTTAACTATCAGGAGTTGACTTAATCGGAAATTTTCTCGTTTTCGAGTTGTTTTTCTGAATTAAATTTAATTGACACTCATCGAGAATTAACTGAATATGTTGCATAGAATCGAAGCTTGACTCTTTACGAAATCTTAGGTTTCAGAGAACGTTTTAGTAGTGAGGGATACGATCTCTCATTTTGCTTTGTTTAGTTTTCGTCAGCCGTTTTAGGTTTTGAGTGATTCAATAGAGATCAACTTCGTTTCTTCGAAAACTGTTCTGAAGAAGTACAACAGTGGGGGTTGTCAAACTGGGATTCGTCCTGAGCTGCTTGACTCCTTGTGCGGCGCGGATGTATGTCTGTGTCTTTGTCCGTAGGTTCAGACTGACTGCTAGATTCCACATTGACACGTTTGACTTCTCCTCCTTTTGTATCTTCCACGAGAGGAGGAAGGTCTCCTGGGTTTTTCCGAGTAGGTGCGGAGGTCACTTCGTCGGGGTTTTGTTCTGAAGGTTTGCCTTGCGTGTTATCGAACCAGTCGAAAGGCGTTGCAAAGTCGAGTCTTCTTCCGCGGATTCGGGTTGTTCCCCGCGGAAAGATTGCCCTTAAGGTCAGGGTGGCCTCATGCGCCACCTTAACTCTGGGGATCTTGTAGAGCACCTGAGCTGTGGAGATACACTGCCGCACCAGGTCGGGGTATAGAGGATATGGCTTAGTAGCCATGGTGCCCAACCCAAGCTCCTGCACCATCTGTCCGAAGTCGTGGTAGAGTCCCAATTTCTTCAAGGTTCGCTTGTCAGCGAACTTGGTTGCTCGATTGTGACGCCCTGCCAGGCGTTGTAATAGAGGATGTCAAAGTCGTCCCACTCCTCGCTCAGGGGACGGTGTGTTCAGTCTCTCGATTGCACCGCTCTTCGAGGATCGGGATAGTCCTTGAATGTAGCAAGCATAGCCTACTCCTCTTTGGGCCAGGGGTCTTGGCATGGATGACCCCGTGGTGGAGCGTGGGGACCACCGAATTTGTATCGTGCTTTCGTTCTCCTCTCGTCCATCTGCATATAATGAAACAAAGCAAGAATCAGGATCGATGGCGAAGTGAAAGGAGCAGCCGTCGATCGATGGTATCGCATGGTCATTGATTGACAGGACCTAATGGTGTTCGATCGATGTCGACTCATGGGTATCGATCGCTGGTGTTCACAAGATCGAAAAGAATCAACTCAAATCATGCAAATCATGTGTAAAGATGACGGATAGTCCCTAATATAGTACTCCAAGACCCTAAATCGTTCTAAATTCCGAGTTAAACTACCAAAAAATTGATTTTTCTTCAAACCCTAAAAAGTTCCCTAAACTAAAAGATTTGGAGAACATACCTTGAAGATCGAGTGATTTAAAGAGATAAACAGGTAGAGAGGGTAGAAATCGTGTGGTTTAGGCTCAAAAACGAGCAAAATCGGCCAAAATTTTGGAGAGAAATCGGGTGTAGAACTCGTGTGTGTTTTTGGCGGTTTGGAGAAAAAGTGTTTTAAAAATCGGGGTTGCGTCGAATTAACCTACTCGACGCACGACCATTGATCGATGGCAATATACGTGCATCGCTCAATGGTCTGGTCGGTGACTCCTTATTCACTTAAGAGTTTTGTAACTGCATATATAACATGTAATTATTTTATATTTATTTTTAGTTAATTAATGATTGCTAATATATTATTCTTTTGGGTTTTGTGTTTTCATCATTATATATATATATATATATATATATATATATATATATATATATATATATATATATATATATATATATTGTATTAGTAAGTTAATGGGTTGCCTCCCACTCAACGCTTGTTTATTGTCGTTAGCTTGACGGGAAATGGGGTTATCAATCGGGAATAGGCACCTCCAGACGTGTGGTCTGGGTTCGCAGGATTTCAGCTCTGGCCCAATAATGTTTCACTCGCTGTTCGTTCACCATGAAATCTTCTTCTTTAGGATTAAATAGGACAACTGTCCTGTAAGGCGTAACTTCGTTGATGGTGAAGGGTCCGGACCAACGAGAACGTAGTTTTCTAGGGAATAAAGTTAGTCGAGAGTTGTACAGGAGTACTTAATCGTTTTGGTTCGAAATGCCGTGAAATAATTTTCTTGTCATGATAGACTTTTGTTCTTTCCTTGTACAATTTCAAGTTCTCGTACGCGAGATATCTAATTTAGTGGAGCTCATTTTTCTGGATTAATCTCTTTTCTACTGCAGATTTAGCATCAAAGTTTATCTTTTTTTATGGCCCATTCAACTTTATGTGCTAGTTCTATAGGGAGATGGCGGGATTTTCCATAGATTAAGTGGAATGGCGTAGTTCCGCATGGTGTTTTAAACACTGTTTGGTATGCCCAAAGTGCATCATCTAATTTCAAAGACCAATCTTTACAGGGTGATCCGACCGTCTTTTCCAGGATTTCTTTGATCTGACGGTTGGACACTTCTACTTGTCTACTGGTCTGAGGATGATAAGGTGTGGCTACTCGATGGTGGACTCCATGTTTCTTGAGAAGTTTTTCGAACACTTTGTTAATGAAGTGAGTACATCCATCGCTGATTACAATTCATGGAACTCCAACTCTGAGAAATATAATACTCATGAAGAGTTTAACGACTACAGCAGCATCATTCTTCGGATTCGCTATTGCTTCTACCCATTTAGAGACATAGTCTACACCGACGAGTATGTATTTATTTATGTGCAAAGAAGGGAAAGGGCCCATGAAATCAATGCCCCAGCAATCAAATACTTCAACTTCGAGTATGAAATTTTGTTCCTTCTCGTTTCTCTTGCTATTTTTTTCTCTTCTTTGGCAGAGATCGCACTTTGCTACATAGGCTTGAGCATCTCGAAACATAGTCGACCACCAAATCCTGCTTGTAGGATTTATGACACTGTCTTAAAACTAGCGAAATGTCCAGCGTAATCGGATTTGTGACAATGGTATAAAATTTTTGGAGTTTCGCTCTCGGAAAAACATCGTCGTTGATATATGCCATCAGAAGAGTGTTTGTAAAGATAAGGTTAATCCCAGTGATATCTCCGGATTTTCTCAAGAATTTGTTTTATGATATCATGTGAAAGGTACGGGTTCTACTTCGGCCGTAAGATGGTCTACTATATCTGCATACGAAGTTCTATCGGTGGTGTTTAGTGCACATACCTCTAGACTCGAACTTCCGTTTCCGGGAGAGTCATTATTTAGGGTCGAAGGATTACAACTGACCTTGATAGCCAGTGGAATAATTACTTCATCGTCCTTTTCAAATGCATCGTCGATCGATAGGGGATGGAAAAGATCGATCGATGCTTTATAGCTACAATCGTTTGATGGTATTAGTGACTCGTCAAGGGATTCCGCTTCATGCGCCGAGCTAACACTACCGACGAAAGTTGATTCGGATAAGTAAACATTTTTTGTGGGTAAGAAATTATCTATAGGAGTGTCTTCTTCTACTCTAATTCGTGATAAGTGATCTGCGACTCCATTTTCTACTCCTTTCTTATCTTTAACTTCTATGTTGAATTCTTGGAGAAGGAGAATCCATCGTAAAAGTCTCGGCTTAGCGTCCTTTTTGTTCATTAAGTATTTATGTGTCGCATGGTCGGTGTGAACAACTACTTCCGAACCGACTAGATATATCAGAATTTTTCGAAGGCTAATACCACGAACAATAATTCTTTTTCTGTTGTCGTATAATTATGTTTCGCATCGTCTAGAGTTCTGCTAGCGTAGTATATAGCGTGCAACTTTTTATCTTTCTTTTGTCCAAGTACCGCACCTACAGCGACATCACTGGCGTCGCACATAATTTCGAATGGCAGATCCCAGTCGGTGCTTGGACGATGGGGGCAGATAAGAGCGCTGATTTGATTTTTTCAAAGGCCTCGAGACATTCGGGTGTAAAATCGAATTCGCCTCTTTGCAAAGAAGCGCAATAAGGGGTCTAGTGATCTTGCTAAAATCTTTTATGAATCGCCTATAAAATCTAGTATGTCCTAGGAAGCTTCTAACGTCTTTGACATTAGTGGGTGGCGGCAGTTTTTTCATTACGTCAATCTTTGACTTGTACACCTCAATCACGGCTGCTGAGACTTTGTGTCACAGGACAATTCCGCTGTTAACCATGAAATGGCATTTTTCCCAGTTCAAAACCAGATTTTTCACTTCGCATCTAGCTACTACCTAACACAGGTTATCGAGACAACATTTGAAATTCGGACCGTAGACTGAGAAGTCATCCATGAAAACCTCCATGAAGTCCTCAATCATATGAATATTGACATCATGCATCGTTGAAAAGTCGCAGGGGCGTTACAGAGTCCGAATGGCATCCTCCGATATGCGAATGTTACATAGGGACACGTGAATGTGGTCTTCTCCTCGTCATCCGGATATATGAGGATCTGAAAGAATCTGGAATACCCATCGAGAAAACAATAGTATTTGTGGCTTGCGCCTTTCTAACTTCTGATTGATAAAGGGTAAAGGGAAATGATCCTTTCGTGTGGCAACATTTAGTTTTCTATAATCGATACACATTTTGTGTCCAATGACAGTTCAAGTAGGGATCAATTCATCTTTCTCATTCTTTGCCACAACAACCCCTCCTTTCTTTGGGACAACATGAACCGGGCTGACCCAGTTGCTGTCTGAGATCAGATAATTGACGCCTGCTTCTAAAAGTTTCATGATTTCCTTCTTAACTACTTCCTTTAGATTAGGCTTCAGTCTTCTCTGATGTTCGATGGAAGATTTGGATTCATCATCAAGGTGTATCCTATGCATGCATAAAGCGGGGGAAATTCCCGGGATGTCATCTAAGGAATAACCTAGAGCCTTGTGGTGCTTCCGAAGTTTATTCTGCAACAGTGTTTGTTCTCCGCTACTTAAGTTTGCATTTATGATTACATGATAGGAATTTTCATAAAGGAAATCATATTTAAGACGAGCTAGAAGTGGTTTGAGCTCGATTTTGGCTGCTTTTCTTTGCTCCAGTCGTCGGTTGCAGTATGCTTTCGATCGATGGCGATATTGGGGTGTTGATTGACGGGGATTGATGGATAGAGTTTGTCAAGATTGACATTGAAGATTTCTTCTGTGGCGTCCATTAACCTTGCGTACTCTTCAGTGCAATCTCCCCACGCAGGAATGTCGCCATAAGGAGATGTGCTTGCTTTCTCTAGAGGTTTGTTCGAACATATGTCTGTTAATGAGCTTTCTGCTAGATCGGAGAGGTGATTGATATGATAGGTTTGACAGTCGATCAAAGGTTGTTTTACAATCTTTTCAATGTCGAAAACCATCGGTATCTTCCCTATGTTTAGGCATATACGTCATTCTCTGACATCAATGATCGCTCCGGCAGTGGCCAGGAAAGGTTTTCCTAAAATAATGGGATTTCTAGGTTCTCGCTCGTATTTAAGCACTATGAAATATGCAGATATATCGCAGTTATGAATGTGTACGGGTACGTCCTCAAGTAAACCTTCCCGAATTCTAGTGAATCTATCAGCTTTTTCTAGCTTCTTCTTCTTCTTCTGCTTAGCGTTCTTTGACGGAAAATGGGCTTTCGCTTGATAGATCCTTGTCTTAGACGTTTCGGCTGATTCTGGATAAGAGCCTTGATCGATTTTTTCTTGAGGAAGATGATCGATTTTCAGTAAGGGTTGTCTATCATTATCTAGTACAGGGTGTCGATCGATGTCTCCCACGTCTATGTTATTTCCCTTAGGTTTGATAATTGATTCTTCGAAGTCTTCATTTTGGTCCAATGCCTCGATTTCAAGATCCTTTTCATAAGTTTTGAGCGTGACTGGATGCAATTTTTATTTTTCATCTATTGAGATTTTCTCGAATTCATCGATGGTGATGCTCTCTTTAACGCCAGGGGTAAGTTGCCGACCGCTTCGTAAAGCTAAGACACTGCAATGGCTCCTGGGGTTAGCATCTGTTTTACCAGGTAAGAATCCGTCCTCTCTCCTAATGGACATAGCGTTTCTCGCCACTTGGTTGTAGATTTTCTTAATGTGTTCGTTCAGAGTGTCAAATTATTCTGTCATCTCCGAGTATATCAGGTCCAATTTTTCATTGAGGTCAGCAGCTATTCTACGGTTTCCATTGAACATTTGGTTAATTTTTTACTTTGATTTTGTTTCGTATCTGCTCAGAGTGGTGCCGTAGTCGCTCGTGAAATTGCTAGCGCTTTTCCTAAATCGTTGATCGTTCGGGTTCATCACATCAGAGAAATCAACTTGTTTTTCGAAGTTGGAAGTGGCAGCATTTTCCTCACCGTAGTGTTGTGATATGGTATCTCCGTGCATAAGGGTTGCAACTGATGCCAGAGTTTTTCTAACTCGGATAGAGTGTTTCTCCTCTGCGAACATTAGTGGTTCCTCCCTTTCAGTGTCTCTTTTTTCAAAATCTGAACCTATGGCTATGTTTTCTATCAATCTTTTAGCGCTTGCAGGGCCTCGGGTGCCGAAGTTCCCCTCGCTGGCTTTATCAAGGATGGTTTGATAGTCTAGGCTTAGTCCTCTATAAAAAGTGTTGATGAGTTGGGGTTCTACATCTCCATGGTGTGGACACGAAAGTTGGTAGCTTTTGAACCTTGTCCAGGAATTTTTAAAGGATTCACGGCTGCCTTGAACAAAAGTGGATATTTCTTTTCTTGCTTCCCGGTATCTCTCATCGTTAAAGAAGTGGTTGATGAAGGCGCTTCTAATATCTGCCCAACAAGTCAGGGATCCTGGTGGTAGCTGGTTCAGCTACCTCCTGGCGTCACCTTCTAGGGAGAAAGGGAAAAGCTTGCAGCGACTGAAATCGTCGTTCACCATTTCTTCTAGCATCTCGATGTGATCGTTTGGGAGTTCAGTTGGAAAACCATTGAACTGATTTTTTAGCGCCATAATTAGGAAATTGATGTCAAGTTTAGAGCTTCCACCATGGTTATCGGATAATCGAATAACAGACCTGTTGAAATAGGTTCTGCTGGGATTTACGTATTCGAGCATTGGCAATTCATGTTTTACCTCATTCTTTGGATTTAATGATTTGATTGGAGATTTTAGCTCCCTGATAATTAATTAGTTGGCTTGCTTCGTTGCTTTTATTGTTCATTGGTTCTATCAAGGCTACCTTTTTATTATCAGAATCAGTAAAGGCGTACTTACATGCTTCCGGCTGATCGGTATCGATCGATGGCAATGGAAGGGTGTCGCTCGATAGTAATGGACAAACGTCGGTCGATTCCAGATGAGCTCCTTTGATCGATGGTTGTTTTCCTGAATCCATATTCTCTCCTTTAAGTACCTATGTCATAAGGTTTAGGGAAAGAATGATTTAGCAAACAGTAAAGTAAAAATCCTGACAATATTTTGAACGAAATCTAATGGCAATAAGAAAGAGTACCCGTCAACAGCGCCAAATTTGATGTGGGGTTTATTTTCACTTTCAAATTAAACCTATATTTCCACTTTACTCTCTCAATTAAGAGGTTCAGCGTAGTACTTAGGGATCGAATCCCCATAGACTCCAAGATTGCACAATAGATTTATTGTTTTCAAATTAAAGCTAGATAAATTATTTCAACAACAATAAAAGTGATTTAAAGATTGATTTGGTTTATAAGGATTTAAATTTAGAGATTTGACTTAGGGGAAATTGTTAAGTAGATTTAGATAATGTTAACTAATAGATTGCTAGGGTTTTATTAAGCATCGTTCTGAATTAAAACCTTAGTATTTAGGAGATCACTCTCGCGCATCTCGACCGAGCGTCGATCGAGGGCAGTAATACGGCATCGATCGATGCTCATTCTAAACAGTACTGGTTTCGCGGTTTAATTAGTTCTCCAAACTTCTAGTTAAACTCGTGTTTGTTACTAGTTATTTAGATTCTTTAAGATAGATTTCAGGTTATAACCACGCTCTCGTTTGCGCTATAGAACCCTAATTTCTAAGATTGAGGTTATCAATTTCAACTTAACATTAAGAGCAACTTAAACAAAGAACCAAGCAGATTACCCTAACAATTTCTATAAAATAAGCAATACATTACTACCATTGAATAACCCTAAATCTAATAGGGAACTACTCAGACATAGCAATACAGAACATGAATAAATTCGAATAAATTTCATGGCATAAATTGAGTAAAAATATAAGGCGTTCAAGATATTCTTTGTAATGATGATCAGATATTTCTCTCCAATATAAATATCAATGTGTTCCAACTCTAAAACTCTGGTGTAACCTTTTATGGCTACCCAGCTTCTGGTCCTAATGGCCTCTTAGGGATTTTTCAGCTTAGGGTTTAACAAATATAGAAAACCCTAATAAATAGTCTAAATTTTGGCCAGAGACTTTTCTTGCAATTAATGAAACTTTTGGGTAAAACTTTTAATTTTTCATTCTTTTTGCCTTCTTCACCGTCGATTGATGCACATTGTGTGACGTCGATCGATGGTCCATTTATTAATCCGGGTCCGACTCTGAGTTTCTACTGGGCAATCCTAATTGCTCCAAAGTAGTCTAAAAGCTCCATTGTTTCCAATAAGTACCTAGACCTGTTAATACTCTAAAACAATACTAAATGCATATAAAAGACTCTAAATATAATATATATATCATAGGTAAAATAGGTAAAATCCATAGTATATCAGTTACCATCGAACGATGTCGATTTTTCGAGTTGATGAGAAACATGAAACACATCAGCCTCTTCCATAGCAATCCCTCAGAGGTAGGTTGGGTTGTGATCAAAATCTGAATGGTAGGTGTTGGTTGGTTCGAAAGTTGGAGTGTCGATCGATTCTATTGGGTGGGTGTAGATCGATTGTTAAACTGTAAGTCCGTCGATCAATGGTGTGGGTTGGGTATCGATAAATACTCCTTCTTTCGTTTCCTCATTGAACTCGTAACCACAGAAGCATGTGGCCACAAGCTCTACATCATTAGAAAATTCAATTAGGGTAGCCTTGTTCTTATTCTTAACAGGTTCATAAAAATATTTTGATCAGTAAGAGATATATACAACCTGTTTAACTTCATATCGCATATGGCTCCCACAGTAGCCATGAATGCTCTCCCAAGTAGTAGCGAAGAGTTCTAATCTATCCTGATGTCCATCACATGTAAGTCTATTGGGACTAAGGTATTGTTGATCTGCACTGGAACATCTTTTACCATCCCTCATGAGTTCACTCTTGAGTAGTCTACGAATGTGAAAGAATCGTTGGTGGGTTCCACTATCAGGTTTAGCTCCTCTGCCATAGACTTTGGCATAATGCTAACTGATGATCCAGTTTCACAAAGGGCGTTGGGATATTTGTTTCCTTTGATGAATCATGGAACCACGAATTTTCCATGATCACTTTTCTTCTTCAGACAGGTCATTTGCTTCATCTTCTCTCTAAGGTGATTGAACATTATCTCTATATCATCATCTGTCTCCCTTGTTTTCCTAATAAACATCCACAATCCGTGAGTATAATAAGCTTCATCAAAAGAAATATCTAGAGGAATTTTAAAAACTCTTTAGCAAAGTTATCCTCCTTTTCATTGGCTTCTCTTCGTTGATGTTTGGGGATCTTTTGCCTCGTCTTTGAGTGTCCCTCATCTTCTCTATCAAGATCCATAGCTTCAGATGTGTCTATATTCTGTTATTAAACTATCGCAGTCAGACATACAATCAAACTTGCATTGAGGTTAGGTAGTCAAATTGGTTTCCTCATCTGTCGATGGAAGCTGAGGTCGCACTCTCGATTGATGCGTAAGTCACACTGTCGATCGATGTTATGATTTCTGTGTCGATCAATGTTGGTCGATTCCCACGTAGCCACTGATTTTGTAGGCTCCGCTGTTGATCGATTCACATTGATTGGTGTTGATCGATGCAAATGAGAAGTGAGTGATATGGAATTTTCCACACGAATACTGCTGTTTTGGGGCTTCTCTCTCTTGACTTCCTGCCAGAAATCATCATAAATCAATGCATTGACGTGCTGCTTTTTTTCAGCCTTTGTTTTCTCCATAATCAAGCTCTCATTCCTCTTAATGGACTCACTTGTTTGAATCAGTTGATTCTCAAATTTCTTCACTTGAGTGATGAGGTTTTTGAACTTGGTATTGAGGTTGAGGTACAAACTATCTATCTTTCCATTGAAATCCATAGTTATCTTTTGCTGTCCCTCTAAAACTATGTCAACCATTGCTTCAATCTTGCTTTCCTGACCTTTTAGAGGAGGATTCTGGTAGCAGGAATATCCATAAGTCTTGTTGTTGTTGGAGGGCCTTGGCTGTGAACTTTGATTAAAGTTACTCTTTTGACCAGTTCCATAGGAGTTCCTGTTGAAACCTAGATTCTCTTGTCTCTGGAAATCATTCCCATCAATGTAGTTTACATCCTCTTCTTCAATCTCATCTTCTCGAGACTAAATTGCTTCTACCTTTGCAAAAGTAACCTGCTTCTTGAGAAATTTATGAACACTATCCAGTTTTGTCTTGACCACTTCAATATGCTCCTTGCTTACAGCTGGAGTTGATTTCCTTCTCTCAAAATATGTGCTCTTGGTACTGCTGCTAGATGCCAGATTCTCAATCAATCTTGTAGCTTCTTCACGGCTCCTGGTGCTGAAATTTCCCTCACTAGTTGTGTCCAAAACCATCTGATACTGTAATCCAATATCTCTGAAGAAAGTGCTCAGAAGCTTCATTTCGTTGACCCCGTGATGTGGACAGTCTCTCTGGTATGACTTGAATCTGATCCATGAGTGTCTAAAAGACTCTAATGGTTCTTGTGAAAAACTAGCAATCTTGCTCCTCAAATCTTCTGCTCTTGCGTCATCAAAGAAGTTATGCAAGAAAGCATTCTTGATGTTAGTCCAGGATGTTAGATATCCTAGTGGTATTTACTTAAGCCAATACGAAACTTCTCCAGCAAGTAAGTACTTGAAGAGCTTACAGAAAAGATAGTCCTCAGGGACTCCATTGGCTTTAATAGCAGTCACTAGATCCTCAAATCGCTCCAGATGATCCATGGGGTACTCATGTCACAACCCATGGTAAGGCGTCTTCGCTACAAGTCTGAAGAAAGCGGGCTTGATCTCAAAATCGTTTATTTGAAAAGTTGGAGGACGAATGGCGTATCTGTTGGCGTAGAACTGGTCTGGACGGTTGTATTTAGCCAGCGTTCTCTGAGCAGCTTGGGCGTTAGCTTATTGTTGAGCTAATGCAGTGTCTGCTTCTGCTTCAGCATCATGGATTACAGCCCCCTGATCGTCTATCCTTTGACCTGCTGCATTATGCAGATGACCGTTGAGGTCATGGAAGTCTCCGTTCTCATTCTGAACCACTACAATAGGCGCAACCATCTGAACTCGTCTACTTTCGTCGATCGATGCGAGTGAGATGCTGTGGATCGATGCTGAGTGATCAATGTCGGTCGATGCTAGAGTTCTGATGTCGATCGAAGATGTCGTTAAAAAAGATTCGGTCGACGCTGAGTAGTTGTCGTCGATCGATGCTTGTCGTCTTTATTTTCGGATCGTATGTTCGAGTTTCTGTGGGTGTTAGAATAGTAATTAGTGTTCTTTATTCTCATGGTACTCTTTTGCATGCACCTGAAAAACAAATAAAAAAGAAAATTTTAGTAACTTGAAAGTAAAAACAAACATAGACTAAATCCTAGATATTAAATCTAATGGCGATCAATGTTCCCCGGAAACGGTGCCAAATTTGACACGAGTGTGTTTATTGTTCTAGAAGAGTATAAATACCCTAAACAACCAACTATCAAATTAACCCTTAATCCTAACACACAAAACAATACTCTTACCAAGAGAGATCATGTGTAGTACTTAGGGATCGAACCCACAGAGAATAATGGCACAAAATAGATTTCTTATTTCTAAAGATTAAGCTAGATTTCTCGTTACTATATATTGGTAACAAGTAATCAGTTTAAGGAAATATTCCTTATTGGAAGGTGTAGATGCAATATGGAAATATGTTAATAGTGTAAATATGGAAATATGATAATAGACTAACTAGATGCAAATGTAAATATGCTAGATCTAGGGTTTTCAAGCTCAATGATTTATAGGGAATAAGAGGCACAAATATGGAAATATTCTAGAACTCAAATATTAACTATTCTGACCCTTTTAACTCCAACTCTTGTATGCGAGCAAAAGGAAAGACCATCGATCAACGGCTAAGGGCTGGTTTCGATCGACGGTGAAATCAGAAGGAAGTGTGAACGAGATTTGATATGTTCACCAAGCCAATTAGACCAACTCTCGCATGCACCTAACAACCTATTTCAATGGAGTTTATTCTGACACAGAACCTACTCTTGTTGTCGTCCATGTCCTATTTTCGAGATCCTAGTTAGTTACTCTAGAATGCAAGCATTAAGCACAACTCAAATGATGGATATTAACTTAACCTAGCAGTCATACTATTGGGCTAATCCATGTTTGCTATCATTCAACCCTAAATCTAATTGATAACTACTCAGACATAATCAAAGTAAGAATAATAATCTGAATATAATGCATAGATAAAATATTGAGATTCCAATACAAATCTCCATAATGAATTATGAATCTTCTCCCCTAAATCCTAAAACTATGATATGGAATGCTGGTGCACACACGCACGCACACACACACACACACATACACACACACCCAACACCTTGGTGTCATACATAAAGTATAAATATAAAACCCTAAAATCTAGGTCAAAACTCGTCCAGGGGTAATCTTGTAATCTTGTGTTTTGTCTCTAAATTGGCTTGAAATCGTATGTCTACTATTTGGACGTTGATCGATGGCAGAAGTGCAACATCGATCGATCTTGGTCATTTAACATCGGTCGACGCCAAGGTATTGTCGTCGATAGACGACAGTCTTGTACTTCGACTCTCTCAATTATCAGCTACGAATTATTCTCCTTTAAATGCTCCAACAGCTCCAAGTATCTCCATATATCTCTAAAATGTACCTGGACATGTAAAGACCTTAAAACATAGCCTAAACACACATAATATACCCTAAATAGAGCCTATAAATGGCCTAAAACTGGTAATAAATAGGCTATATCAAATATATAGAGAAGAAGATTGTACATGCACAACTTCTTGGAAACACACAAAATAATTAAAACTAAGGCTCCCTTGAAAACTTAAACAAATACTGAGTTTTGAATTTAAAATAGGCTCCTTCCTTGCTTCTTGGACGAAATTGAGGATAGAAATGGACTTAGTTTTACCAATATGCTTTTTTGTAAGTGTTGTATCCAAGCCTCACTAAAATCATGTTTAGAAAACTCAATGGAACAAAAACCAAACCAAGGAAAATAGTGCAAGTCACAACACCTCCCTTGATGAATGTCTTAGACGACTTGAATCACTACGAGTGTGTTTGGATAAGCACATTATAGACCCTGGATAGTGTGTAAGAGTTTATGAAAAGCTTGCTGGAATTTTGCTTGTTTGGACCTAGTCAGTGGACCAGGTGGAACATTTACATAATTTTCCTTTATCTCCTCACGTTCAAGTTGTTCTTTAGCTCCATCTTTAACTTTTTTAAGTTCTGGTTCAAGATGTTCCATCTCCTCAATTCCTTTGCTTGCCAAGATCACATCATCCTCTCCCACTTGAGAAGGATTTGACCTCAAATTTGTTTCTTCTTCACAATAAGGAACTAAATCAGTAACATTAAAGCTTGAACGTACACTATACTTACCTAGTAGATCTAGTTGGTATGCGCTTTTATTGATCTTTTTGATGATTTTGAAAGGACCGTCGATCCTAGGCTTGAGCTTGGATTTTATTTCATTAGGAAATCTCTCCTTCCTCAAGTGTATCCAAAGAAGATCTCCTTCTACAAAATCATCTCCTTTCTTCCTTTGTTGGCTTGTTTGGCCTAGCGTTTTGTCTTGTTTTGTAGATTGATCCGGGCCTTCCCAAGTATTTGCTTAATAATTTTAGATTTCTTGTTCCCATCCAGACTAACTCTTTCACTCAAAGGTAACGACATTAGATCCAAAGGTGAAAAAATATTAAAACCGTAAACAATCTCAAATAGAGAAAACTTAGTTGCATAATGCTTAGCATGATTATAAACAAATTCTACATGTGGCAAGCATTCTTCCCAAGACTTAATGTTCTTTTTAATCAATGCATGCAACAAGGTAGACAATGTTCTATTGACAACTAAAGTTTGTCCATCAGATTGTGGATGGAAAGTAGTAGAGAAACACTACAAAAAAAGTCCACAATGATAGCACATTCTTGTAGCACGTTTTATTGAATTTCTATCATAGATGAGTTTGAAATTTTCTTACGATATAATAGCCTTAGATAAACGCTATGGTAAAATGGTAAAATTACTAAGCGGAAACAAAAATAGAGTTTTAGAGTCATATTTTTCACAGAAGTGTAAGCATCAGTGGGTGAGTGATCAACAATCTCATTACTCTAAGAAGAAGAAGAAGAAGAAGAAGAAGAAGAAGAAGAAGAGAAGAAGAAGAAGAAGAAGAAGAAGAAGAAGAAGAAGAAGAAGAAGAAGAAGAAGAAGAAGAAGAAGAAGAAGAAGAAGAAGAAGAAGAAGAAGAAGAAGAAGAAGAAGAAGAAGAAGAAGAAGAAGAAGAAGAAGAAGAAGAAGAAGAAGGAAGAAGGAGGAAGAAGAAGAAGAAGAAGAAGAAGAACTCAGTGTCGTTGATGCTGGCTCGCAAGTCACTGAATAATCTCAGTGCTAGCCATCTCGTATGAATCTCCTTTGCTATTTTGTGTGTTTTAATGTATCCTGGAGTTTTAGGAATCAAATAAGATTCTCTTCACTCTTTGTATTTTAGATTGTAGATTGAGAATGGAATAGGGATTCAGTTCCATCTGGCTGATCGATGAATCATATGAAGGAGAGTTTATATGATATAATCTCGATGAATCATGCGTTTCTGCAGATTTTAAATTTCTCTTCTTGCAAGTCTTGAAGCCTCTTTCATTATCTTCCTGATGGTGTGTATGTTGCTTATGGATACCTCTCTTATTTGTGTGAGGGAGATTTTATTATTGCCATGCCAGTCTCGATAATATTTTTATTTGTGCGAATGATAGCGTTTTTTGCAAGTTTTAGTTTTGAATCCCTTCAATTAGCTTCCTATTGTGTGTGTATGTTATTGATAACGCTCTTATTGCTTTTTTTTCATCATTAGGTTTTGTCAAGGAAAGCTTTAAGGGATCTCATCTCTCTAGATTGCAGTCCCGTGCTATTTCTCTCTGTAATTGGTTCAAATGATGAAGAAGAAGAGCAAATTGCCAAGTAAATCTCCAAGGATTGGAATACTTATGTTTTTGCAGTAGTTGAACAGATCATAGACACACTATCTCTCACTGAAATGGTTCTTGGTTTGTATTTGACACTAAAATACTTCTTTGATCCCAAAGTCACTCTGAGTTACTTACATCTTTCCCAATCTTTCAAGTCTCTTTGATTGAAAGAAACTTTGTATTGATTCTGAAGCCATTTCTTGTGTATGCAGATTAGTTATTCATTTAAAGTCCACTGAGCCCTCGTTACCATGGTGAACATTCTCTTCGTCGTTACACTATTGGGGAAGAATGCTGCATCGCCTGAAGACTCTGTGAAGTTGTAAGTATTGAGATCTATGCTAAGGTGTAATTTAGTTATCTCTTTTTGTATTCATTGCTCTTCAAGTCTTGCTACCTTCAAAAATTGATGCCCAAACGGATAGGTTAATGTTAAAATGTATAATGCTTTCCTTGTTTTTTTAATTTTTTTCCTTGGAAGCATTTCTCTTAGGAATGAAGATTAACTAATTCATATATTTACTAATTCATGTTCTTTTAATAAACAGTTGAGGATTAAGGTTACCAAGAAGAAGTGTTTCTTAAGAAGGATGATCCAAAGGTGACAATTTTGATGCAACAAGCTGAGTTTCTCAGTTCATTGGCTCAGAAAATCAGTGCAGACGACACGGAACAAAGCATGGAGAAGTAATAAAGAATTTAAGAATCTTGTTAATGACTTAGGAGTTGTAATGAAGATAGCCAAGAAATTAACGCTTGAAGTTAAGACTAGGCAAAACTTATGTTGTTACTTGTTAGTATAAGACTTGTATGATGGTGTAAGACTTTGGAAAAATCCCTTAAACATTATTTGTGAAGTGATTTTACCAATTTTATCTCAACAATCATTTTCATTAGAAAAGATGACATGACATGCTAGAAATAATGACATGGCTTATGACTAAATGTGATATGAAAATTACATTTAATTTAGATTTCTATTTTTCATAAAAAAAATTTAGAATATGGAAATAACTCATTCATCATCATTAAAATAAATATATTCAAATATGACATTAAATAATATAATAATAGAAATATATAAATTTGAAAATTTGAAATATTATTTAAGTATATTTTTATAATCATAAAAATTTATTACTAAACAAGGTTTTCAAAATTTTATACATTAAAAAAAAATTATAAGCTTTTAATTGTAAAACCATTTCTTTCCTTTTGATATATACAAATTTTAAACATTCTATTTAGTTTTACTTTTTGATAATTATAAAAAAAAATATATAAATATAAAAAAATATTTATACAAATTGATTCAATATATGTTAACAAAAATGAATAAATGAAATTCTATCTATGATTATAATTCTAAATATATACAAATATTTTCCTAAATATAGTTTAAAATAAGTAAAATATTTTTATATTAATTTTATTTTTGAATAAATTAACATTTAAATTAAAATATAGGTAGGAAATAATAAATCTAAAATATTAGAATGATTTTATTTTTAATTTTTACTGCATTATCTTGTGAAAGAAAACCCATAGTTCTATGTAAAATGTATATTTAATGAATTTAATGCAATTTATAATTTAGCTATAAATCAGTTTGCAGTTTATAAATTATGCAAAATATTTTTACTAATGAAAAAGAAGGAGGATTAACAAAAGAATGATTTTTATAAAAGTTATACTCAACAATTAAATTATCATTTATATTTCTAAAAGACATATTTAAATAAATTTCAGATATATATATATAATTATAGGTTTTTCTCTCCTAAAGGTAATTTTTAAAGTTCAATCTTTTCATAATAGAACTTCAATATTAAATTTGATATAAAAGCTTAATCATTTTAAAGATTCAATTTCAAATTTAAATGTTTAACCTCAAACACTAAATCTTAAATCAACATCCTAAATATAATACCCTAAACCTTAAACTTAAACCCTACATAGAAAGTAATAAATATAATCTTTTCAAACTTTTAATATAAATTTCAAACTTAAACTCTAAATATATTCTAAACTCAAAATCTATGTTAATTCTAAGTCTTATCCCTAAACCCAAAAGCACATATCTCATATTAACCTATATCATTAAAAAAATTAAATCTTAATATTAAATAAATTATAATATTTATAAAATAAATATAACACTTCAAACTGTATAAAAAATTTCAAATTTCAAATTTCAAATTATACATTTACAGAATATAATTAAACCACCAAATAATAAACCAAAAAATACAAAACAAAAGAAAGATTCTCATTTGAATTTTATTATTTTAATATTTTAGTCAATCACACAACCATAAAATTCAAATACAAAATTTAGCGTTCAAATTTCAAATTCTAATATCAATTTATTTAATGTTTAGATAATTTTTAATAACTATAAATAAATAAAAATGTAAGTCGTATTGTTTTTTTTTTTGAACCATTGATTGATTTAGATTAAAGGTCCAAAATCACTCTTCTATCTATCTTTACCCCTTTTTCTATTGGTTAGACTTATTATTTATGGCATGGATCACCAATTACACCCTTGGAAATATTGAATCAACTCTTGAGATTAATTGCATTTTTTTTTCTTTTTTTTTTTAATTATCTTTCTCTAATCTCGTCGTGTCAGAGAAGCGACGGAGAGAGATAATGAGACACATAGAATAGAGAAGGTTGATTATAGCCTCATTACCACCCTTTTTTTGACACCGTCGCTCGTCCCAATCCATCGCTATATCTCCCATCTGCCATTCGCTCGTCACAATCATATAGCTTCTCAGATCCGTGAGTTCTTTGTTCCAGCCAGAATAAAATTAAGTTGAATATGAAATGAATCAATCACCATACAAAACAAAAAATGATCTTGTGTTGTTTCGATATGATATATGCTTCTCTCTTTTTTGACTTGTCTAGTTTTTTATTTTATTTTGACGCGTCTTAGAGATACTCCACGGCTAGCAACCGTGTTGAGAGAAATGAAGGAAGGCGTAGATGTGCTTATGAGCAAAGTTGAGGCTCTGACTGCGAAGGTATCTAAGTTTTTTCTCTGGCAAAATAATTTTCAGGCTGATTCATGTTTCCACGATCTCCTTATGTTGTTGTCGGTTTTTGCATATCACTTAGGTAAAAGCAGACAGTTTCCCGACAGCTGATGAGATGCGTTATTTCGAGGCAATGCATTTGTAACTTGTAAGTATTGCCAAGTGTCTCGTATGTATCATTTTATTGGTTCCTAGCAGCAGAGATATATTTTCTTCTTTCGGTTTTGTGATGAATATGGCTTTGATTTTGTAGGTAATATATGACAAAAGAACTGCTTGAAAATGAAGTTTCTTCTTAGTGAAGAACATCAAAATCGCATACATTTTCTGGTAATCATAGTTCAATATTTTGTAGGTATGTTCA
>CAJHQQ010002124.1:0-72218 GCA_905132885.1 Moricandia moricandioides
TAATAGATAGATAGATATTAGTCGAAAATGACATTTCAAAGCAAACGACTGCGTTTAAGCCAATTGATAGAGTTAGACCTAAAACGTCCTCGTTTCGAATGATTGAGAGTCCAGACTCGGAGCGTCAAAATAGCCGTTAAGAGACGAGGTAGAAGAAGAAAAATAAACTTGCCGTTAAGAGAGAGAGAGAGAGAGAGAGAGAGAGAGAGTCTGGTCCACATTCGAAAAGCTTTTCACCGTACCTGCTCCTCTTTAATAACAAACCGTCTTCTCCAACTCTCAAATCTCTCTCTCTCTCTGGTAGTTTTCTGCGGGAGATATGGATACGACGACTGAGGATCAAACCGTCGGTTCCGTGACGAAGATGATAGATGAGACTTATGAGTTCACGGCGCCACAGTGGTACGATCTCGAAAACGAAGAGACGAAATGCGATAAACAACGATCGGAGCTCTGGTTCCAATCAGCGACTTCTTATCGTACGTTTTTCTCATTCATTCATTTGAATTATGTTCAGTGAGCTTATGGTTTCGTTATTTCTATATTTGAGCAGAATGAGAATCTGATTATAAATTTCTAGGAAATTAAATGTTGAATCGTATTGCTGGAATCTTGACTGATCTCAAATCCGTGATACTGTTGATGTAAGATGTCCGCCCTGAAGCAGTCGATGACGTAGTTGCTGAAGCAGACGTCGTGGTAAGTGGTGAAGACCATGTGGAGTCAAGATGCTGAGCTGGAGTCGTGTAGACTTGGAGAGCAAGGGAGTATCTTGAAGAAAAAGGAAAGAGGAATAAACTTGAGGAGCAAGTTTATGACTTAAAGAAAGAGGAATAAGTCATTCCAAGAAAAGGAAAATTGCATTTATTGTTATGGAAGATGTCCATATCATGTTGCCTTGGAGACTAGGGTTTCGGGAACGTGGAAACTAATATAAGATAGCTATGGGGTCATCTGTAGAGGGACAGAGACACGGAGGCTGATCTTATAGAAAGAGAGAGAAGCTCTTGAAGGTGTTCTTGGGTCGTACTGAAGCAGTGGCTGAAGTACTTGACGGAGGAGAGACATAAGTGAGTAGCTTAGGAATCCTTCAGTAGCGTGTGTTAGGGTGTTAACACTGGACGTGTAAAAGCTGAATAAGCAAGTCTTGTAAAGATTGTTTAAAGGAGATTCTAATAAAAGCTTGGTGTTTGCTTGTGTAATTTGTCTCTCGGTTTACCTTATGTATTACTTATTGTGGTGTCATCTTTGCACTTTCAATTGGTATCAGAGCGGGTCACCTAAGTTACTGGTGTGATCCTAAAAGGTGAAGATGGACACGGTTGTTTCTGTTCAGAAGGCAATCATGTTGAATACGGACCAATATGGTCATTGGAAGGCCCGCATGAAGCAGTTGATTCGAGGAATCAATGAAGATGCGTGGACAGCTGTGGAGAATGGTTGGGAGGAGCCTACCATAGTCACAGCAGATGGGAAGAAGCTAAAGCCAAAAGAGGACTGGTCTGAGGCAGAACGCAATGCATCAAAGTTTAATGCAAAGGCGTTGTCGGCAATCTTTGGAGCTGTTAAAGTAGAGCAGTTTCAGCTGATTCAGGGGAGTACTTTGGCTAAAGAGGCATGGGAGATCCTTCTGAATTCGTTTGAAGGAGATGACAGTGTCAAGAGGACACGATTGGATCATCTTAGGTCGTAGTTTGAGAATCTCAGGTGGTCTGATAATGATTTTGTGGCGAGCTTCAGTGCCAAACTCAGTTCTATGGCGCATGAAGCATGTGTACTTGGTAAGAAGTACAAGGAAAAGAAACTAGTGAAGAAGTTATTGCGTTGTCTTCCAGTGAGGTTTGGAGCTCACAAGTCAGCCCTGAGTATTAGTACAAACACGGATGAGCTCAAGTTTGACAAACTAGTGGGCATGCTAAAGGCAGAAGAGATGGAGATAGGCAGTAGCTCGGTAGTCTCTACAGCAAGTGGTGCGCCAAAGAGTATAGCGCTTGTGGCTGGTGAAGAAGGTGATAAACTTCACAAGTTTGAAGATGCCGTGGAATGGCTGGTTAGAAATTTCAGCAGGTTCATGAGTCATTCTGATAGGAGGATGCCTCAAACTGTGAAGCAGTATGGTGGTCGTAACAGAAGAAGAAAAGGTCTCAAGTGTTACGAGTGTGAAGGAGTTGGTCATGTGAGGGCTGACTGCCCTACATCACAACGAAAGGAGCTCAAGTGCTCTGAGTGTAGAGGTATTGGACACACACGGCGTGAATGTCCAAACGCAAAGAAGGGTAAAGGCATTCCATTGCAGTCGTCTGATGAGTCAGAGTCTGAGGATGATGGAAAGGTGCTGAAGAATATGGTTGCATTTGGTGCACACACGAATGAATCTAGTAAATCCTTTGATTCAGATATCAGTACAGGTGATGAGGAGTATCACGTGCTGCTTAACAAGTGGTTGAGGGTCAAGGATCAGAATCTGAGATTGGAGGATATGGCTCAGAAGCAGAATGAGCTGCTTGAAGAACTTCGTGAAGAACTTGCGGCTGTGAATGAGAAGAATGAGTCTCTTGAGCAGGAAGTTAGCAAGCTTAGGAAAGTTAAGAAGAAGGGGCTATCACACTTCGTGCATGCGAGCACATCAAAAAGTGGAGCCAAAGAAGTTTGTCAGGAAGTACGTCGGGACGTGCGACAAGGAGTACGACAGGAAGTTCTACAGCGCGTGGCTGTGAGTAACAAGCCGAAAGTGGTACATCATTGCAGCAACAATGAAGGTCAGGACAGGAGGTTCTGAAGCATGGTTGTGCACTGGTACAAGGAAGGGGACTGATCGGTGCATCAGTAACTGGGCCAGGCCTAGCAAGAAGCAACATCGGATGTGCTGTTGGTTCTGTGGGAAGGTTGGACATAAGAAGGTGGAGTGTTTTGCTCGTGAGAAGAGCAGAAACATGGCCAAGAAGGTGAACAAGGCGTTCACTAAACCCAAGAGGGTTGATGCGATGTTTGTAGCCAAGAGTGGCTCACTTGATGAGGTCAAGGAAGAAACATCTGAAGATGGATGCAGCTCTGATAGGAGTGATCTTGAGGAAGGTCAAAGAGCATCAAGTCTGGAGCTAGGACACGGAGTTGTCCATAGCACAAAGGGGAAGGAGATCGAAGTGCGTCAGGAAGTGATGCGAGATGATCTTCAGGAGGGTGATAGTGAAATCACTCCAAGACAATAGCAACGAGTGCAAAAGGCACTCAGTGTGGATGAGGAGGGGCTCATGGTCAAGGAGACGACGCATGAAGAAAGCCAGGTCCTCATCAGAAGTGGGTCGGAAGGTAGTTCGACAGGTGCGTCAGAGCCTGGTGCAGTACTCATGAAGAAGCAGACGGTTGGGTCTGTAAAGCTTGACATCTAAGCATCTTTGTTTTAGCTTAGTATGCAATCAAGCAGGGGGAGAATGGTGACGTTCTGGTCCAAGGAGTGCATATCTCATGGGGGAGAAGAGCATGGTGATGGATGTCCTGAAGTAGATGGTGCTATCTCATGGGGGAGAAAAGCATGTTGTGGTGTACATCTCGTGGGGGAGAAAAGCACATTTAGCATTGAAGTTTCCAGGTGGGGAACGTGGTTGTTGAACCAGAAGAATGTTTTGCTTGATCGGCACACAAAGCTAAAAGGGGGAGATTGTTGATGTAAGATGTCCGCCCTGAAGCAGTCGATGACGTAGTTGCTGAAGCAGACGTCGTGGTAAGTGGTGAAGACCATGTGGAGTCAAGATGCTGAGCTGGAGTCGTGTAGACTTGGAGAGCAAGGGAGTATCTTGAAGAAAAAGGAAAGAGGAATAAACTTGAGGAGCAAGTTTATGACTTAAAGAAAGAGGAATAAGTGCATTCCAAGAAAAGGAAAATTGCATTTATTGTTATGGAAGATGTCCATATCATGTTGCCTTGGAGACTAGGGTTTCGGGAACGTGGAAACTAATATAAGATAGCTATGGGGTCATCTGTAGAGGGACAGAGACACGGAGGCTGATCTTATAGAAAGAGAGAGAAGCTCTTGAAGGTGTTCTTGGGTCGTACTGAAGCAGTGGCTGAAGTACTTGACGGAGGAGAGACATAAGTGAGTAGCTTAGGAATCCTTCAGTAGCGTGTGTTAGGGTGTTAACACTGGACGTGTAAAAGCTGAATAAGCAAGTCTTGTAAAGATTGTTTAAAGGAGATTCTAATAAAAGCTTGGTGTTTGCTTGTGTAATTTGTCTCTCGGTTTACCTTCTGTATTACTTATTGTGGTGTCATCTTTGCACTTTTAGATACACCACTTCGTTTTCGTTGCTCTGAATCATCTCTGATTCAAATTTGTTTTCTAAATGTCTTTGTTGTGTTCTGCAGCTTCGATTCCCAGTATCAAAGCGAGGAGATCATTTAAGGTCAAGTAGAAGAAAAATCAACACTGTTGATAGTAATAGTTTTAGTTTCGTGATTAAGAAGAGTAGATACTTGAACTTAGTATTGAATACACTCTCTGTGTTAGGCTAAAGGATCATCTGATGAACAAGTAGCTGCAGATATTTTCTCGAATCTGACAAACATACAAGGAGAATGCTCATTTAATGTATCAAATAAGAACAACAACACTAGCACAGATACTCAAGAACACCACAGGTTATTTACTGCTTCAAGAGATTATTTTATCGCTGTGAAGTGACGAGTGAGTAACACACATTTTGTTTATATTGTTCATTCCAACAGTCAGGGAGATAACAAGGAGAACATTCCTCCATTACAAACTGAAGTATCTACAACGACCAACACTAAGATGCATCTAAATTCTACAAAGAATCGGTCTGTGCTGCTGATGCCGATGAAACAGTCACAAGCCAGAGGCACTAATCAGAAAACCATTAAGAGGTAGATTTCATTGTTTATCATTTGGTTTTCACGCTCATGAACTTTTATAGGTAGATGTTTTTTTGTTTTGTTGGCTCCTCATTGTAGGGAAACGAATGTTAAAAAATTAGTTGGAACTCCGCATCTGGTCGAGGAAAATCAAGCCATCAAAAGGCAAAAGCTTAAAGGTGGTAAATCTAGACAGGTAAGTCACCTTAAGCTGCAGTACTTGTATCCCTAGCTCGCTGTTTACTGACCCTGTTGATTTTACTAGATTC
The DNA here is from genome assembly GCA_905132885.1 of Moricandia moricandioides. Taxonomy (NCBI): domain Eukaryota; kingdom Viridiplantae; phylum Streptophyta; class Magnoliopsida; order Brassicales; family Brassicaceae; genus Moricandia; species Moricandia moricandioides. Next base: position 5,139 of record CAJHQQ010002124.1, read on the forward strand.
TCAATCCAAAACCAACAACTTTGTCTCACAAGACAAAACAAGGTCTTGTTAAAACGAGCTTCAACCTATGCCCTTCAGTCACTAAGAAAAACAGGACAGAGACCAGAAAGGTTTATTGTGTTTTCGAGATGATGTGATCAAAACCTGGAAAAGTTGGTGTTTTAAATCTTGCTTATTCACTTTTAAGGTTTATGTCCGGGAGCAAATTACTCCATTTGTATCAACTGCCGAATTGATGAAGAAGTTCCAAACAAGTACAAGGGACTTGTCACGGCCTCATGCCCAGAACCAGCCTAAAACTATGACACTTACAAGGCTGAACGAACCAGAGTTGGCGACATCTCAGCAAACTCGTCCTGTGAGACTTAAAAGCACTTCAGAGCTTGAGGAAGAGATGCTAGCAAAAAGGCCTAAGTTTAAAGGACGACCTTCGAATAAGAAGGTAATACTGTGCGGCGTTCACTCTCAATGTCCCTCTTCAGCAGCTACTAAGTATAAGTAGCTTAACCAACAGAGCTGCACAGAAATGATAAAGCCTGAAAATTGAAAACTAATGATGCACTATTTGACACAGATTTTAGAAGCTCCAGCTTTGCCCGCACCACAAAGAAGTACACCGCATCCTCCAGAATTTAAGGTGAACTACACCAATCATATCATATCATCCAGAGGAGACTCAAACATTCTGATCCAAAACATTTTCTGAGTGGAATGTGACATAAATTCTTACTGTTGCAGGAGTTTTATCTCGAAACAATGGCACGGGCTAGCCAGCATGCAGAGACATCTTCAGTAGTCTCGTCGGAAATGTCTAAGGTTATAGAACTTTTGTCTTTCCTGTTGTCTCATTCTTCATTCATAGCGTAATGATCGGAGGCCTCATATCCCTGAACCAAAGAGCCCTACGCTTCAAACAATGCTGAGAGCTCGTCCTACTAAAGCAAAAACTTCCACAGAAATTGAACAGGAGGAGCTCAAGAAGGTGTCAAAATTCAGGGCAAGACCTTTGAATAAAAGGGTAACATATTCAAGTGGTTTATTATGTTACCTTTTATTTCAAGATCTTCATCCGTCTCTCTCTAACATGGAATTATCTCTGAACCATTCCAGATATTCGAAAGTAAAGGAGAGATGGGAATATTTTGTGACACTAAAAAGAATGTAACTATGCCTCAAGAGTTCCATTTCCAGACAGATGAAAGGATTTCACAGCCTAACTCTGTCATAGATCTATTCGACAAGGTACTTTGACAAGTCCTAAAAGTCTGCATCTTTGTGATTACAGTATCTTAACATAACCATCTACTTGACAGCTCTCTTTGAACCCTGAATCTTGCCGTAAACGGCCTCTAAAAAGGAACACTACAGCAAACCCTTTCCTTCTCAGGACAGAAGTACGTGAAAAAACCCTCTATTTACTCTCAGAAGTAGGTAAAATAAAGAATCTTTCCGAAAGATATTTGATATGATCCAAATCCAGGAACGAGGTGCTGAAAAAGAGAAGAGGTTTGTGAGAGAAGTCATAGATAAGCAGATAGAGGCTGAAAAGTTCAGAACTCCCAAACCAACCCCATATCCCTACACAACCGACTATCCCGTGGTATGCATCCAAAGTTTCTTCTTTCACTTTTAGTAGTCAGTTTTAAATGCGGACAAGTCTCTGACAAATTGTTCACTTTAAAATTCAGTTCCCACCAAAACCAGAGCCCAAGCAATGCACAAAACCAGAACCGTTCAAGTTAGAGAGTGTAGCTAGACACGAAGAGGAGATGCGGAAAGAAATGGAGGAGAGGATGAGAATGGAGAGAGAAGAAGCCCAAAGAAGAGTCTTCAGAGCGCAGCCAATGATTACAGAGTAAGTAACTGCTCTATTTGTTGTCTATCACCAGAATTTCATTTCAGCTTACTCTACCGACTCAAAGAGCTCGCAACTGACTCTCACCACCTCAGAGATCCAATTCCTGTTCCGGAGAAAGTACGAAAGACTCTCACAGAAGTTCAAGGGTTCAATCTCCATGTGGACCGTCGGGCTGTCAAAAGGGCAGACTTTGAACATAAAGTAAGGTTCTATCTAAGACGCTTCAGCAAAGTAAAAGAAGTTTTATTGCACAATCTCTCGTCTTTTCAACTTGTTATATTCTCTTTGGTAACCAGATCAAAGAGAAGGAGATGATGTACAAGAGATACCGCGAAGAGACTGAAGCCGCAAAAATGGTATAATATTAATAATAATAGCTGACACTTACAGACAAGTGTGTATATATATATCCAACATAGTTTAAGGTGCTTAGCTGAAACTTTGTCAGGTAGAGGAAGAGAGAGCTCTTAAACAACTGAGAAGGACAATGGTTCCTCAAGCCAGACCAGTGCCAAATTTCAGCACCCATTTTTACCTCAGAAGTAAGTTCTCATTGCATTTTTTTTAAACCTTACACCAAGTAAAAACTAAAGACTCCATACCAATTTAACACAGGTCAAACAAGGAGACGACAAAACCCAAGTCACCCAAGCTAAGAGTGATCAGAAGAATCGAGCGGAGAACAATGATGGCTTCTTCTTCTACTTACATGATGAGAAGTTAAAAAAAAAAAAAAAGATCAAGCATCAGCAGAAACTACTACTGTTCAAGAACGCTTGAACCACAGCAATCTTCTTGTGTTCCACTGATATAATTAAATATTTGACTTATAAGAACTATAGCTCCGTAAATACTAAACGTTGTCTACAACAACACTAAGCAAAGCAAAGAAAAAAGGACTGTCACAAATGTGAAACTCCATAGAGTTTTTAGCTACTTAAATCAAAAACCAACTGCGCCTTTTTATATATACGTTGTTGTTTTGCAGCACGTGCTTCAGACTCCCAAGTCTCTTCACTCGGTTTGCTTCTGTCTGTAAGCTATGGTCTGAAAGGAACAAACCAAATAAGGAATATGTTACAGATAGTTGAATCACACTTGGAATAAGAATAATGAATAGATATTATAGAAACATATTATTTATTATCAAAAGACGCTATACCAATTGTTGTTCATGGCTTGAACTGAAATCTGTTTTGAGCTTTGACAATGTTTCATTGTCTTCCAGACTTTGCATCTCATCTTTGGATGCTGCTGAAGCCACTACAGGAAGAGTCTCTATTACCTTATCTTCTCCTCCTACTAATCCTCTTTTTACCAACAATTCAACCTCTTCACTCTTCAAATGCGTCTGAAGTGCCACAAACTGTTCAGTTAAAAAAATACACACGTATTTTAGCGGCTTATGTGATTGGGAATCAATCATCTTTTTGAAGATATTTTAGCATTTATATATGTTACAAACTTTCTATATATGAAGTGAAACCTGAAGACTAGTTACTTTCTACAGTGAGAAGGCTGATGTTAAGAGAGCGAAAAATTACTTACTTCACGGAGCTGCTTCACAAGCAAGGTGTGTCTGCAACGGAGATATGGCTGTGGTAAATCTGGTACACATTTGGTATCCAGTGAGACAAGCTTGAGATGAATATCCACCTGCCGAGAGATTAAGAGAGTACGCTTAGTCAAAATCAAAGATAACTGCAACCTGAAACACGGGTCATCAAGATTCAAGTAGAAGAAGAATCATCTCTTTCTTTCTTTCTTTCTTTCTTTCTTTGGTACCTCAACACTGTTTCCATCTATGTTGCTGCGTAGATATTCCACAAGTCTATTAACGCGAGCATTCCTCACACTCTTACTACTACCTCCCTGTGTATTATTCTCATGCCTGGGGTTACTCCTTGTAGCACTTCTTCCCCAAGCAAGCATCTCCGGATTCCACACAAGCCCGGGAGATATTCCTTTGCTGCTGTCTCTATACACTTCTGTGTCGTTATCTCCGCAGTTACCATTGTTGTTGGTTGCACCTGAAGAAGAAGGGTGCTGTGTTGAACGACTTGCAGACCGTTTTCTTCGTTTTCTCAGGCGTACTTCTGCACCATGCTCATCTGAAGACGAATCTCTGCCTCCTCCTCCGTTGTTGTTGTTATGATCTTCATTATTATCATCGTCTTCATCAGCGTTTTGGTCCATGTTTCTGCAGTTCCTTCTCCTCCTGGAGCCACTACCACTACGCTGTGACCTCGTTAAAACAGCAGCCTCTTTACCAAAAGATTTTCTTTTCACAAGAGCCTCAGATTGTCTTTGCGATATCTCAGCTATAGATGCTTGAATCTACACAAAACCCATATCTCCCGTAAATGTTAAAAAAGGGTACATAACAACATTCTCAGCAGCACAAAAATTGCCATATGTATCCGACCTGCTTATTACGAGCCTTGTCATCTTCGTGAAAAGCGAATTCCTAAAGAAGAAGAAATGAAAAGCATTTAACAGCAACAATCTCTCAGAAATAATAATAATAATAATAATGATTGATGTTGAATCTTTTACCTCTTCCTCATAGCTATCAATATTTGTGAACAAAGCTGCAATAAGAGCATCAAACTTTGGATCGTCTCTAAGAGAACGCCGGCTTGCACAGTGTTTCCTGCAGGCAGGACATTCGTTGTTCCTGCAATAGCAATAAGAGAATGATGAACATGTATATAGAAAGTGGCATAGATACTAACGCAAGAAAAGAAACCTAAACAACATGGGCAATACCCTAATCTCATAGACTTATCAATACATTCTCGGCAGAAGCGGTGCAGGCATTCCATCACAGTCCTTGTTTTCTTTATAATTCCTGGAGAAAAAAAACGGTAAAACAAGAAACTCCTATCAGCCAGGAGTCAGCCAAACTAATGTTCCTCAATAGGATAAAATTTAAAACATATATTATCTGCAAATCGTAGTTTCATTCCCAACAACATTGGAGTCTTTAAATGCATTAGAAATGAAGTACCTAAGCATATAGGACACTGGACGTCTTTACGGATTTCCCCTAGATCAATTTCCATAAACCTGCATTGACATAATTAAACAACAATTATAAAGCAAAACTGAGTTATTACTGGAACTTGTAGAGGTTATTACACTGACAGAAAATCAGAAGAATCTTAGGACAATTTTTTTTTGAAAAAAAACACACGAAAGTTAAGTTGAATGGTTATCAGAAGCAGCCTCCACAATGAATGCTATTAAACAAAGCTAGGAACTTTACGTTGTTAAACCACAAGAGCTGAGACAGCAAGAAGAGAATAAATTACAACATGCAAGCGCTAAGACGATGAATCATCAGATTACTAGAAAATCCTCTCACATTTACTGGTTTAAGACAAACCCATTACGGAAAAAACAACAAATCTAGAGAAAGAGAGAGAGTGAGAGTGGGGAAGAGTAAACGTACTCTGGTCTGTCTCCTGCTGGGGAAGATGGACTTTTCTCCTTAGAATCTGACAAGAAATGAGAAGACAAAGTCGATCACATGAAACAAACACACACTCTCTCTCTCTCTCTCTCTCACGTATATACACACACAACAACAACAACAAGAACAAGAAGAAGCGTGAGTTATGTTTCCACAAGTAGAATCCTTTACCTTCTTCGTCTTCTTCTTCTTCCTCTTCCTCTTCTGCATCTTCATCACCATCTTCCTTATCTTCTTCTTCTACTACTTGTTCCTCCGCTTCGTCGCGTTTCACTTCTTGTTCGTCTTTCTTCTCAACCGTCTCTGGTAGATCCTCTGGTTCGTTCTCTTCAGCTTCCGGGTCAAATCGGTCGAGTTTTTGGTCTTTACCATCCCCTTGCTCGTCGGGAATCTCAGCCGCCGAGAAACTCTTCTTCACAGGCATTGTAGGAGACTATGATCTTCCACGACCAATACGAGAAACTCTCTCTCTCTCTCTCTCTCTCTCTCTCTCTCTAAACGTCTCGCTTCTCTCTCTTCTTCTCTTCTCTTTGCTGCGTTTGTGTTTCTTTGGTTCGGTGCCGATATAGAAGAAAGCAAAAGGAGAATGAAATCAGACTAACCAAAACAAAAACAAAAAAAGCGATTTAATTTAGCCCCTTTTTGTAATTTTTCTTTATTTAATAATTATCATATATTTAACCCAAACCATATAATCGAATTTCTTTTCTCTCTTTTTGCATAATGCCATTTTTCACATGCAATTTCACTGTATAATATAAAGTTTATACTGCTGTCTCTGACTTAATTCGTTGGCAGAAAATTAAATATTGTCTTTTTCATTTCTTGACTAGCGAGGGGTGCTGGGTGATCCAATTAAAACATGGAGGGTTGATTTTCGTTTTGACCTGTAATCGGGGGGCGGAAGGAAGAGCTTTTTCTAATTATTGTTGGTCCTGGCTGATTAATTTGTTTAGACAGGCCTTTATCTCGTATGTTGTACCCCATTTAACTGACCCTTTTTAAGCCCATTTAGTGAGCACATTTTCCAGCGCATTTTCTAGCCCATTTTGTAGAGATGTGATTTAAATAAAAGACTATGATCGTTAAACCTAATTAATAAATGTCAAATGTGAGATCACTTCTCCAACCAAATTAAAAATTGCTATAAATAGCATAAGTTAATTACCACTTTGTAAAAATACACATTATCAAAAATATATTAACATTTGGGTTTACATTTTAGTGATTATTGTGTTAGGATTTAATGTTAAAGAAGTTAGGTTGAGTTTCTTATTTTTTTATAAATATTTTTAAAAATTAATTAAGTATTTTTTTCATCAAAAAGTTAAGGTATTTTTGAAATTTGTCATTCATTAAATGTAAATTTGCAAAGTGGTATTAAACGTGTGGTAAAATTGCAATTTTTCCTCTAAAGATAAACCTTAAGTACCAAGCACAATTTTTGTTGATCACGCGATTAAAATCATACCTACCTCATAGCTATTTAACCTTCAAATGCTATATAAACACAAAACAGATGTTCAAAAAAAAAATCAAACACAAAATGGAGCCCATAGGTATCGCTTAAAACTTTAACTCGTTGCCATGAAATAAATACAGAAAATAAGAAAGAAAATAATATTGAGAAAAAAATAAAAGGAATATTTGTTACTTTTGTTCTTCCCCAAATTTAATAAGGAATAAATGCAGTCTATAATTACTTAAATGTAAATGAATGTTAAGGAATCATAGGTAACAAATATTCCTTGTAAATAATGTAAATTGTAAAGAATAATAAAGAATTTACTATTTCCGCTCATTCTTTGGTCACCATTTAGAACCTAAAACTATCTACAATAAGGATGTTGAATAAAATATTCAACAGTTGAATTACTACAATGGATGTGTTGAAAAATAAAATTTGATGATGTGGATTATTTAGTATTGGAAAAATTCAACATATTGAATAAGAAGAAAGCAGAGACCACCGAAGAAACATGTCACTTTCTAAAGATTTTGATATTTTCATATCTTTTTAGTTATTTAAAACCAATAATCTTATTATAAATTAAATAGTTTATTTTTATTTCTTATACAAAAATTTATGATTTTAATTTTTTTATAAGTAGAGATTATGTTTATTTAACTTTTTTTATAGAAAAAAATAATTATTAATTAATAAAATAGTGCATTGAATTTTATTAAACAAAATCATTGTAGTGGTTAAATGTTAAATGTGTGTTGAATGATGAGATGGAAGAAAAAGACATGATGTGGAGTGTTAAAATATGAGATGGAAGGTATTGAATTTTGAAACCATTGTTCATAGTCTTAATAGTCTTAATGAGATGCATTTTTTTTGTTAAAATGGACAAGTGTCGCACTCCGATCATTCTATTTGATGATGTGGCAAAACCAGAAGTGAGGGAAACTCTTCTTTATAATAATAGATATATATATATATATATATATATATTAGGTCGGTCCGCGCTACGCGCGGAATATGTGTAAATATATAATTATATATTTTGTTTGTGTGTGTTAATAATATATTGTGATGTCGATTATAGAAAGTCTTGTTCACCAAGATTTACTTGTATTTCTTCTCCAAGCTAAACCCCTATATTGTATCTCTATATAAAGAGTTCATTATTCATGGAATAAGACGCATCAATTCCTCTCTTCTCTTCTCTACTTACAACACGTTATCAGCACGAAACTTTAGCGATCTTGATCTAATAGGTATAGATTTTTGTTATGTTATATTTTTAGTCTACATTCAATCCTTCTTCAAATCTTGTTTATTATCAATTCATGGTTTGTAAGAATGGATTCATACATAGTATGAGTTTAGGAGCTTTAGTCGTCAATATTGATCTACCCTTGTTTCAAGGAAAGAAAATCATTCGCTTGAAAAGAGATCTTGTCGATGTTTCTAAGCTAATGCTCAATAATATGTGTTCTCTTTATTAATCATATGTGATGCTTATATTTTATAATTGAAAGTCATCACGTTACTGCATAATACATTATTTTCTTATAGAGTTACTATGATGCTCCTTCATTTAGTGACAAGTTTAACTTTTAACACTTTATACATACACGAATTTGATTTTTTGAAATATTTATATTTATATATGTAGGTTGTTAATTCACATTTATTCATAATTACATACTGGAAACTTTGATTTATAATTACTAACTGAAATTGATTCATTGATCGCATTCACTGTTAATGAACATCTTATATGCATTTATACTTGATATTTTATGCGATAAATAAAATATACATATTATATTCATAGGTTTATAATTATTTACTAGGTTTGATAAGATATTTCATGTTGGTTTAAAATCTAGGGCTTAGTGCATGTAATATATATGAATGCATATAATATAGTAATAAAGTGTTATGGTTGAATGCATATAATATATTATTTACATATATGTGTGCATACAATATTGTAAATGTCTTATGATTGAGTGCATGCAATATAGATGTAATAATAGAAAAAAAATTCTTTTTAGAAAACGAAGTCGGTTTATTCGAGATATATAAGTTGTAAATATATCTTATTATTATTTTTTTATTACCATTGTGTATACGAGAGTTTTAAGTTTAAGGTTTGACCTTAAAAGATCCATAAGTTTTGGAGAACAATCCAAAGAAAGGTATAATCACCTTAATGTGGTTAGGTAAAGCACATTATGTGTGTTTGCATCTAAAGATTACAAGACTTGAAGTCTGTAAATAAAGCCCAACTATGTTGGATGCTAAATTTTAAAAGTAAAATATTCCTTAAGAAAATATCAGTGATGCAAAGATATTAAAGAATACATATTTGTATTTTGTCTCCTTTAGACTCAGAAAAACAGTGGGCTATTGATATAAGATCATAAATCACGTCTAGATGGTTATGATTTATTCTCTTGAAGAGAATTTGACACTTTGAGAAAGAAAATCTACACAAATAATATTGGTAAGGAAAGGAAAATAAAAGTGGTTGTGGAAGTGAATGTGGATATATATATGGTTATGGTTAAAGTTCATATCAAAGAGATTCTTTTTAGAACTCATATTCTCAGTTGAAGTTGAGAAAATAAAGATGTTAATAAAGAAAAGATATGATTCAATCATCTAAAGATGAAAGAAAATTATTGTGAGTACAATACAAGGATATGTATGAATGCTTCAGAAGAGCACATAATGTTTCTGCATATAAGAAAGTCTTATTATATTATATTCTTATAAGTCTCAAAAGTTATAAGGATCTAAAAAAAGAATACATGACCCTAATAAGGTATATTCTTGATTCTAAAATGAGATTTAATTCGAGATTGATAGACCTCCAGTGTTCTCATCTCGAGCGGAAGAGTTACATAATCTCACATTTTGATGAATCTTTCTTAAACTAAGTCCATGAAATTTTGAGATAAATAATTCTGAGACAGTAAGGAAAGAAAATGTTAAATTCAGTTCAATAACAAGTATTCTTAAGGCTCTAAAAGTAATTTAGAGAGTATATACATCATTTTATATATTTGTACTACACAAAGATTAGTGTAATGGAGATAAATATATAGTAAACCAAAAGTTTACAAAATACTTGGCATGGACCATTTAGATCATTTTGGTTCAGTAGTGATGCGAAAAGATATTTTAAGATTTATGTGAAATAGTCATTGAAGAACCAGAAGAATCATTGAAATGATTTGACATGTGTTGCTTGCTTACAAGATAAAAGAGTAATATTGTTTTCACCAACCAAAGAAAGTTATTGGCATAAATAAAGGAGATGTTGGTGGACTGATCACCTACCATGCATCTTTATAATATTGGTGAATTCACTTCTTAAAATCTTTAACGACTATGGAAAATTCACTGGATAAGTGCTAAACATTTTGAGCAACACTAGTTTGAATCAAGCCAATAAGAAATCATTAGTGCTCCCCACATTGGTATTGGATCATAAACCAATCATTTCATCTAAGAATGTTGGATGTGTGATATACATCTCAGTTGCTCCACCACAGAGCTTTAATTAAGATGAGTTTCGAATGAGGTTGAAAATATATGTTGGATATGAATCTCCATTGATACTTAAGAATGTAGAGCCATCCCTGAAGAATATAAGTAAGGCTCAATATGAATGCTAAAAGTGAATTAGTATTTCCAACATAAGGGGGAAAAACAAAGTTTTGTTTGAGACTACAAATTGAGCATCTCAAGAATGAAATCTTAGGGCATCAAGAAACTTACACAAAAAAGATGTCTAAACAATTTTTTATGGATCAAGTCCATCCTTTGAGTAGTCATATGGTTGCAAGATCACTCGATGTGAATAAAGATCCCTTCCGCCCTAAAGAGAAGAATGAAGAAATTCTTAGTCCTGAAGTACCATACTTAAGTGCAATAAGATCATTAATGTACCTTGCTAGTCATACAAGACCGGATATATCATTTGTAGTGAATTTATTTGCAAGGTTTAGTTCATGTCCAACTCGTAGGCATTGGAATGAGATAAAACATATACTTCGTTACCTCCAAGGTACGAAAGACATGGATATATTATTTCCTAAGCCATCCACAGAAGATCTGATTGGTTATGCAGATGATGGGTACATATATGATCCCCATAATGCTAGATCAAAAACATGATATGTGTTTACTTGTGGTGCAACTGCTATCTCTTGGCGTTCGATGAAGCAAACCATTTCAGAAACTTCTTCTAACCACACATAGATTTTAGCCATTCATGAAGCTAGTCGAGAGTGTGTATGGTTAAGATCTGTCATTCAACATATACGAGAAGATTGTGGTCTATCTACAGGGAAAGAAGCTCCAACAGTCATGTATGAGGACAATGATGCATGTATTGCACAGCTCAAAGATGGATAAATCAAAGGAGATAGGACAAAGCACATTCTACCGAAGTTCTTTTTCACACATGATCTACAGAAGAATGGCGATGTTCGTGTCGTTCAAGTTCGTTCAAGTGACAATTTGGCTGATTTATTCACCAATGCGCTACCCACTACTACTTTTAAGAAGTTGGTTTATCTTATCGGATTACATCGTCTCAAAAATCTTGACGTATGTACACATTAGGGGAAGTAATTGCGCGATGCACTCTTTTTCCCTTAACCATGATTTTTCCTATTGGGTTTTCCTGGTAAGGTTTTTAACGAGGTAGCATCTACACGCATAATAGACATCAAGGGGAAGCGTTAAGAATATATTGTGATGTCAATTATAAAAAGTCTTGTTCACCAAGATTTACTTGTACTTCTTCTCCAAGCTAAACTCCTATATTGTATCCCTATATAAAGAGTTCATTATTCATGGAATAAGACACACTAATTCCTCTCTTCTCTTCTCTACTTACAACAGTGTGGATTTTATGTAATCTTTTGCAAGATCATTGTATTTAACGTTTATGGTTTTAATTACTGTTAATTTGTAAGTTTGGTTTGGGCGTTATATGATTGCATTTTGTTACGATTTGGGTGAATATGATATAGAATTAAAACTTTGAAAGTGTAAATCTAATTTTTATATTATAAATGAACATTTAAATGTATATTTAGTAAATTTATTTTCTATTATTTCTATTCGTTTAAGGTGGTTGCTTAGGTGTAAAGAATATACCTTCGATGTAAAAGTAATTTTGAATTTTAATGGTCGGTTTTATTTGTTTACTATCATGTAAATAGATATTTTTTATTTGTTTCTTTACTATAACAGTTGTTATTATATATTTTTAGTTTGTTTTTCAATGAATAATGATGTTGTTAATATATTTTATTTCATTTTTTGTACTTTTAATAATTATTTTAAAATTTAGTTTTTAGTATATAAATATTATGGCCTGATATTATTTATAATGATTTTACTTTAAAGATTAACTTTTTTAATAGCCTTTTAAATTTTATGTGTAAAATCGGAGAGCATTTCTTTTTCATATTTTCATATGGTCATTTATATTCAACTATTACAGAATCAGAGCAAAGAATGTTCGATATGTTTGCATCAAACAATTATAAGAGCTAAACCATATTATTTAATCTAGTCACACAAAGCATTACTTGGAATGTGCAGACTTCTCACATTCGGAATTGATTTAAACAACTTTAAGTTCACATCGTGGGGGTTTGAATTGTTTGTTATTAATATATGTTGTCATATTGTAAGGAAGATGGGTTGTGTTTCTTATACTACTTTAACATGTATTTGCATATCACAATACCTTCATCTGTTAGTAGCCCTTTTTTGCTTTGAACATAAAATTACTTGCATCATAAGTTAATCTAACGCTGGTATTGCATGAGACCAATCAATCACACTTTATACGTTTTATGATCTTGTTTTTCTATCTCAGTTGGTTACGTTTACGAATATTGTTTAACTATGTTAAACGATGACCAACTCTAAGTGTCCTCCATCTAAGTCACATTGAGTCATACGGTCTAGAGACAAAGTAATATGCATCAAGCCACTTTTAATAGATAAATAAAGATTGTATGAACCAAACATAGAGTACCCATAAAGTGAGGAGAAACAAACCAAACATAGAGTACCTATAAAATGGGGAGAAACAAAAGAAGATAAACAAACTCTAGCAAGGAATATCGATGCGTTAGCATTATTTAAAAACAAAATACTTCGTCCATAGATCTTGTCATCTCAACTTATGCCATACATTCCTTCTTGACCACCTTGGAAGATGGTTTGGTCGGCTTCTTTGGCGCAGCACAACGTGGACATGTTCACGTATTCAGTGCTGCCTGACCACTACTCCCTCCAGTTTCAACCTTGGCAGGAACTGTATTAGCACCTGTCATGTCGTCCTCATTGTCATCGTTGTCTCCCGCATGACTTATAGCTACTTGCAGAGTTTAATAGAGTCACAACAAAATAACCATTAAACTTACATTGTTAACAAAGACAGGGAGTGGCACACGGTCAAGTTCATTGAGGACGTGTGAGATGGTAAAAGTCTAATGATTCGCTGTGAAGTTGTTGGTACCAACCCTGACCTGAAAGGTATATGTCTTTCCTTCTATATCTGCGATAAAAGGGGCACCTGGGAATCCACAGGGTTCACACCTTCTTCAGCATATTTGTCAGAGACTCAAGAGGGAATATTGAAGATGTGTTAGAACTTATTAAGATGAAACGAATATATGAGATAGACTGGTAACTTACCAACATATGACCAGCTTCACTTGCTCTTAGGTTATGTGATTTCGTTATTACACCATCAAAACAAAAAAATATACCTTCAGCTGGTCATCTCCACTCGATATCAAAAAAAAAAAGAAGAAGCATATTTCGAAGGCTAAGTGTTGATATGTTAGTAGACACATACAGACACGAATAATAATATTACATCAAAGGGTGTTACATACCGGAGGGCACCAACAACATGAGTATTGTTGCATTGCACACAATTAAAGGCTGAAACGCTGCGCTGCAGATTTTTGGTGCATTTGGAGCAAGCAACATAACACCATCCTTTGTCCATATTGATGCAGTGATGATAAAATCATTGAGCTTAGATATTGTCGGATGCTCAACCTTGGCATATCCTCTCAGAGTGGAGCAGTGATGGAAGCCCAGTGTCTCTGGAGACCAACTTGTATAAATGTACAATGTCCAGTCGGGTTAAGTATATGAATGTATAAATATATAACAACCAAGAAACTTACTTGCATAAGTAGGTTTCCCCTGCATTTGTTTCCTTATCGAAATAAATATGTGTTCCTGACATGGTATTAAGAAACAAACGGCATACACAACAAAAGTTTGATTAATGTATTAAGAAGCTTTAGAAATGCAATTACTATCAGATTGGAGACTATTGAATTAACAGGAACAATATTAAGAAACAAACGGCATACACAACAAAAGTTTGATTAATGTATTAAGAAGCTTTAGAAATGCAATTACTATCAGATTGGAGACTATTGAATTAACAGGAACAATATTAAGAAACAAACGGCATACACAACAAAAGTTTGATTAATGTATTAAGAAGCTTTAGAAATGCAATTACTATCAGATTGGAGACTATTGAATTAACAGGAACAACTCAATACCTTCAACCATTTTCAAGTTAATGCTTGTAGCAACAATCACCCTTGGATCACCAAGCATGGCTTCAAGTTTCTTGTGAAAAGAAACAGTTTGAGAGTCGAATAAACTCAAAGTCATAGACACATCACTGCCAATGTATAACAGGTACTATGTGATGAAAATAGAATTTTCAATAAATATGATTCATAAGATATGCATAATCATGAGGGCTGATTATGGAACTAAGAGTTACTTATCCATTTTGATGGTCACCATCACATGGTTTTTATCTTCTCGAGGCTCAGTCACATTACTCTTCTCCGCATTGATCTCACCGCCTGAAGGTTGGAAGCCGGCTAGCACTAACGGTGGCTTGCATAAGAGTTGCCTGAAACAGATTTTGAATGTTATCAAAACCAAGAATCATACTATACATGTTCAATGCTGAGACCGGTTGCCGAAATAATTTAAAGGCATGATTAGCAGGAGTTTAAGAACATGCATACCTTCGCATCCGGTAAGAGCATATCAACCCACATGAGTTTCTCACTGTGCCTAACATTCCTGGCCTCCCAGAATCACAACAATCTAACCTTAACAGTGGAAGAACATCTACTGGACTTCAAATCAGAGAGAGGAACTTTGGAGTTAGCCATTTCTCAAAGAATAAGTTTACTTCGCAAGTTAAACAGACTGAGAAGATTATTTTGAGAGGATGATGTATAACCTTTTTATACTCGCAGCTACACCGCCTCACATAAAAAGAAGCTCACATTGAAGGCTAGATCGTGGTTGATGGAGGTAAGAAGGGCTTTAAGGCAATGTATCTGTTTCTGGGACCGTTTCAGTTTATGAGAAAGAAGATCGAACCACGTGAGGGAAACCCTACGAACAGATTCATTATGACGACATCACTGACTCAATCTCTGGTATGTCCAAGGGCAAAGAGTGTTACGAACCCTAAAATCAGATTCGACGCGTAAGTTTGCTAACTATCGGGCTGGATTTTTTGAGCCAAGTATAAAGCCCACATAAAAGACTATAACCCATATCTATCGCCATGCCATAAATGAAATGCCGAGTTTAGTGTTAGATGACACGTGTCGCACTATGAATCAACAAATTGATGACGTGGCTCTCGAATAAGAGAGACAATGTTTTCTTTATAATATATATATACTAGGTGACCGGCCCGCACCCTGTGCAGGCATAAACCGATTCAAATTATGGATTAAGTAGTACAAAGTTTAGCACTAACGGATTTTATATCATAAGACCACCTTCTTTGGGAGAAAGCATCAGGCACAGAAAAATGTTGGTACTCGATATTTTACACGGACGAGATGGAACAAATAACTTCAGTATCAAGAGGTAGTCATTTCGGTATGCATAATTGCAACGTCCCAAAATAATTTGTGTGTTTAAGAAGATATTTTATTTTTGAAATTTGGTATTAATAGTGTATAGTTTTAGAAATAACATATTTTATATTATCACTAATTAGAATTGTATTGTATGTGTTGTAAGTCTTTATTTTAGGTAAAATTATTGTTATGTTTTATTTTTTCGAAAAGATTATGTAGAAATATTAAAAGAAAATATAATAAAATTGAAATTATTATCCATAAGTTATATCAATATGAAGTACTTGTCTCGATAATGAAAACAACTTCCATTAGAAACCTGCAAAAAAATGTACTTAATTTTGTAAGCAAATGGACGTGTTACATAATTTGAAAGATTTATTCTTTTATATTCTTTATTGAACAGAAAAAAATATTAAAGTGACATACCATGATAGGAATAGTCGGAAAACTGATTGACAATGAAATACTATCGATCTTCATACTCATCATTACCCATCTGGAAAATTGCAAAAAATAAATAATTGTAACAGTTTATATATTTTAAAAAATTTATTGGAAAAAGTAGATAACAAGCCGTGTAGATAAATAGTTTCAACCTAACCTGCAATGAAATATTATCGATCTTCATACTCATCACTACCCATCTGGCAAATTCCAAAAAATAAATAATTGTAAGAGTTTATATATTTTAAAATTTTTATTGGAAAAAAAATCTTGAGCACAAAGATTCAAGATAACCTCAAGTTTAAAGAGCACAAAGATTTTGCACGTTTTCCTCAAAACCATCTCCTTGTCTGACTATTTTTCTTGTGCAAAAAATGCAGGCCGTGTAGAACCATGGTTTTTCCAAATAGCTTCAATTGTAGCAACAACCATACACTTTCCGGCCTATTTTAAACCATTTAAATATCAATACATTTTTTAGTAAAATCATATTTAAATTAGTTTTTCATTTAACAAAAGAAAATGTTTGGGTACATAAAAACTACCAAAATATTTACCGATTTGCTTCAATAATTTCAGATATTGTTTTCTTCATGCTTGCCATTGCTTCAGGAATACTGTGTTATGACAAATAACTATATCAACTTTCATACTCGATTATAACATAATGATAGAGAAGATAGAGAGTGGAGATTTTAACATCATTGTACTCGATGTGATCTATAAAATTTCGATATATTAGGAGCATATGAGATAAATAGGTTATGTAAATATATAGTTTGAGCAAAAAAATATTTGTATCTGTATTAATAAGGACATCAGTAATGCTCATTAACCAAACCATTGTGAAACAATAAACTAAACAACACATGATAAAGGCTGAAAGATTAAAAACATAGAGAAAATTATAATTTCACATCGTATCTAGATTTTCTTCCATTTTGGGTTTATAATTTCTTATCCTTTTTAACTTTTGATTTAGTAAAAGTTTTTAACCATTTGGATTAAAAGAGTAGGGGTGTTCAATCCGGTAAAAACAAATCAAACCAACCAAATAGAGAAAATGATTTGGATCTAATAATACCAAATAAATTGAATGAATGTTGTTTAAAAAACATATTTAAATGTGAATATAGTTCTTTTGATAATCAAACCAAAAAAGACTGAAATTAATTAATTAAAATATATTAGTATAAAGTGTATGATACAGTCCATATAATATATATATAACTTATTTTAGTGATATCTTGATACTTAAAATGTTGATTTCAGTAATTTCTTATTTTGTTTTAGATTATAAGTTGTTCCGACTTTCTTTCATTTTCATCAAATTAAGAAATATAAATTTCTTTGTTGATATATATTTGTGCTAAAATTGGTATAAAAATAAATAAACCCAAAATATATAAACAAAAACAAATTAAAATAAATACAATTTTAATTCAATAACTAATTTTTATTAAAAAAAACTCCAAAAACTGAACCGAAACCAGACTAAATCCGTATTGTACACCATTAAAAAGTTCCCAACAAAAATTTCTTAAAACTTTTTAATTTTAAAATCTTATAATTTCTACTATATTTTGTATTTTAAGAATTTCTGATAAAAATGAAAGAACAAATGATACTACTATCATCTTACCGGATTTAAAAAAAACATTAAAATATACAAATGACATAAAATCTTTAATTTGTGAACATATTCAAATTATGGATTAAGTAGTACAAAGTTTTAGCAGTAACGAAATTTATATCATAAGACCACCGTCTTTGGGAGAAAGCATGAGGTACAGAAAAATGTTGGTACTCGATATTTTACACGGACGAGATGGAACAAAGTAACATCAGTATCAAGAGGTAGTCGGCCCGGTTATGTGCATAATTGCAACGTCCCAAAATAATTTGTGTGTTTAAGAAGATATTTTATTTTCCAAATCTGGTATTAATAGTGTATAGTTTTAGAAATAACATATTTTATATTTTCACTAATTAGAATTGTATTATATGTGTTGTAAGTCTTTATTTTAGGTATAAATATTTTTATGTTTTATTTTTTCGAAACGTTTATGTAGACATATTAAAAGAAAATATAATAAAATTGAAATTACTATCCATAAATTATATCAATATGAAGTACTTGATCAAGTATGAAGTACTTGTCTCGATAATGAAAACAATTTCCATTAGAAACCTGTAAAAAAATGTACTTAATTTTGTAAGCAAGTGGACGTGTTACATAATTTGAAAGATTTATTATTTTCTATTCTTTATTGAACAGAAAAAAAAATATTAAAGTGACATACCATGATCGGAATAGTCGAAAAATTGATTGGCAATGAAATACTATCGATCTTCATACTCATCACTATCCATCTGGTAAATTGCTAAAAATAAATAATTGTAACAATTTATATATTTTAAAAAATTTATTGGAAAAAATGTAGATAACAGGCTGTGTAGATAAATAGTTTCAACCTAACCTGCAATGAAATATTATCGATCTTCATATTCATCACTACCCATCTAGCAAATTCCAAAAAATAAATAATTGTAACAGTTTATATATTTTAAAAAATTTATTGGAAAAAAAATCTTGAGCTCAAAGATTCAAGATAACCTAAAGTTTAAAGAGCAAAAAGATTTTGCACGTTTTCCTCAAAACCATCTCCTTGTCTGACCATTTTTCTTGTGCAAAAAATGCAGGCCGTGTAGAACCATGGTTTTTCCAAATAGCTTCAATTTTAGCAACAACCATACACTTTCCGGCATATTTTAAACCATTTAAATACCAATACATTTTTAGTAAAATCATATTTAAATTAGTTTTTATTTAACAAAAGAAAATGTTTGGGTACATAAAAACTACCAAAATATTTACCGATTTTGCTTCAATAATTCAGATATTGTTTTCTTCATGCTTGCCATTGCTTCAGGAATACTGTGTTATGACAAATAACTATATCAACCTTCATACTCGATTTGTATAACATAATGATAGAGAAGATAGAGAGTGGAGATTTTAACATCTTTGTACTCGATATGATCTATAAAATTTTGATATATTAGGTTTATTTATAAGAGCATATGAGATAAATAGGTTATGTAAATATATAGTTTGAACAACAAAATATTTATATCCACATGTTGTCCTTAGGTTAATTCTTATAAAAATCAATTACGTAGATAGCCTTAGCGGCATCAGTATTGGAAAGAGTTTTAGCTAGAGACCACCATTGTAGATGCTCCTAATGAAATAAAAATTATACCAGATTGCCATTAATAATAAATATTTTTATTGTCTTTTTCTTAATACATATTTTGTTAACATTTTAGTTTAATTTTTCATTTTAATAATGATAAAATATAAACATACATATTTTCTAAAATATATAAACATTCTTTTAATTTCTATTTTCCCAAAACAACATAAATAAAAGGAAGTATAAATATATTATATATATATAATAACTTCACAAAAAAAAAAAATTAAATATTATTTTTCAAAAATAAAATATTTTTATTAGATATATATTTTGGATCATATGGTTAAAAGGAAAACAATTTTAAAGAAAACATAGACTAATTAATTAATATCATATCTTTAACAAATGTTTATATCTTATTACCACATATTTATTTTAAGACTTTCTATTTTAGAGATAAAATAAGGAAACACACTAGATATAATCTAATAATGTAGAAAAGGATACAAGATAATGAAAAAAAATAAGGTGGTTTGTGTGATGAAAAAGAGGATTCAAATTTAAAAGAAAAAAAAAAGATAAGTATGTGATTTGAAGTCACAAAAAGGTCAGAAATCTTGAACTTAGTTCTTATGATTTCAAGAATTAATTAGTATAGTAAGTAATACTAAATTGATAAATACTGAAGAGAAATCACATCAAAGCTACAAAACATAAAGTTATAATCCATCAACTTTAATATTGAAATTGTTTTGATTTTTTTCTTTTGTTGTGGAATCTTCACTGGGTGGATATATGAATTTCTGATTTGAGATATTATAGTTTAGAAAAAAAATCTGAAAAAATCTTTAAAAAATGCTAAATGATTAACGTATTCGTAAGTATTGATATTTATACAAAGATTTAGTGAAACATGATGAATGTAATGGTGACAATTACATGGATAATATCAGTTTTAACTACTTTAAAATCACCATCATTAAAAGTATATAAAGAAATCAACTCTACTTTTAAACATCTTCTCAACACACTATAAATGAATATTTCTTTGATTTAATTGCTGAACACAGTATAAAAATGAATATTTCATTGATTCAAATGCATTTATAGACAACATTGACATGAATATTTTATAAAAAGACAATCAATTAGTTTCAATCTTTTTCATTATCAGGTTTATACTACGTGTACATAATCACACTACAATCCATTATAACTCCAAAGACAATGTTAACGGTTTTTTTTTTTGCATACCTTCATTTAGAGAAACATTACATATAGGGATAATTATATTTTTCTTTATATTTACCCATTGATGCAATTTTAAAAATCACTAGATTTTTCACCGCGCTCCGCGCGAATTTTAACTTTTATTTTTATTATAAATTAATTACATCAAATTTATTTTAGGGTAAATCTTTTAAAAAGACTTTTGAAATTTTTATAATAAAATAGACCTTAAAAAAATGACCAAAATAAATATTTTTTTATTTTAAAAATTTTAATATTTTTATTTTTAATTTTAAACCTCACCCAAAACCTCACCCCATAACTCTAAACCTAAGTTTAGATTATTTAACCCAAGGGGTATAAATGTATATTTACATAATAAAAAAAATTTTGGTCATTTTTCTCTTTGAGTGTTATTTTGGAAAGAAAAACTTTTTTAGGTCTATTTTGATCTTTATCTCTTTATTTTACGGCCAGATTTTGTTAAGTTTTTATATTAATTTATGTTAATATATAAAATCTATTTGATTATATGGATTATACAATATATATATATATATATATATATATATATATATATCAAACTCAAGATGGACCAATATTATTTATAAATTATAATCTATTATGCTCTTGATTGTAACTAAATGCATTTATTTAATTTACATTAACCAAATTATGCATGGTTATCCTAATCTAACATTTGTGTCTCACAAAATTTAATTTTGGCTAAACTTTATTTTTTCCCATAGTTTTGATTGGTAAAGATGATTCCATTTGCAGAATTTTATAATCCTGTAAGCTGGAGTTATAGATGATGACTTATAAATTCTTAAAATGAGAAGAAAAACATAAAACTGACATGTCGGTCAAAAGAACTTTAAAAAAAAAATCACATTTGATTATATATGGTCAATCTACGCATAGCTTTGCCTAAATATGGTCAATCCTTATACATAATGGTTGAACATACGATGACCAAGAGATTTAGATAATTATGTACAATGTAAAGCTACACAAACTCTCCATCAAATACTAAAGTGTAGATGATTATTATTGGATAACTCATTTTTCTCAAGCATAAGCTTTGTATTTTTTCTTTGGATTCTTTATAATCCTAATGTCAGCCACTTCGCCACGGGATAAAACTTTCTTTAGGCTTCTTCTGTAGTACCTTTGTCCAAGCTACCAACAAATATTTCAAATTCTCTGAGCTTACCTCGTCACATAGAACATTGTGATGCTCTTCTTTTTTTCTTCCACAGCAACAACTTCTCCAAGCTTAAATTCATCATAAGCATGCACATCACCACCTTGACTCTCTAGCTCCTCCGGACCATTTCCAATAACGTCAGTAAACTCACCTGCATTTTTGTTGGCCTCTGCTTCCTCCTCCAGTTCTTCGGGGTTAACCAACTCATGATCCTCCTGCTTCGGTTCTCTCTCTTCAAACTCCTATTCACCATATTCATGATCAACATCATACCATGTTTCATTGTCATTTATATCCAATCTCTCATCTCTTCTGAAATTTGTACCTAAATCTAATATGCGAGTACAACATCAAGACAATTCACATAAAGAAAGAAGATACCCGAGAGTAGTGGCCCTACATATATATTCACTAACATTGATAAATGTTATATTTTTTCTAGCATGAGACTTGTTAGTCTCAAAAAACTGTTAAACACCAATGAATAAGTCAAGCAAATATAACTGGTTCTCCCTTTAAAATTCCTGCAACTCATTTACAAATTACAATATCATCACTTACCAACATTTACTTTGTTTTTTAATTTACAACTTCCCGTAACCATATTCTTTTTCATGTAGGTTTGCAGCGCCACCGACTTCTCAGAGCTCATTCTCCGCACATGCCTTATCCCATATACATTAATATATAATAGAACCAATTTATCACAACACAGCAACATGAATTCCATATGGAAGACCGCAAATTCGAATTTTGGAATCAAACAAAGAGCAGCCTAGGTGATAAGACTATTGTCCAGTTAAAAATGATTACATTTGAATACTCTAATATGTACGGTTAAACTAAAGAACAATCAGAGTAATGAACATGATATAAAATCCCATCTTCCTTCTTTGGCGTTAGCATGGTCTAAATTTATAGTAAGTAATTAAAGATCGAAAGGAAGCATCACAAAATGGCTTACCTTTTTTAGCAAATCTTTATTTCTGTGGTAAGATATCAGAACATAACCAAAATATGAGCAACATTAAGTGAAGAGTTGCAAGGAAAAATCAAACAACTCAAGGATTTTATAGAAATTCAGAGCTAAATATAGTACACTTGAGCCATTTAATCAAATAAACAAACACAATACTCTTTGGTTTTACCACTATTAATGACCCTTTATGACGTTAAAAAGTGGGACTCCGACATTAGGGAGAATCGGAACAGGCTTTAACAGATGGGTTGTGCAGATGGGAGCGAGGAAGATGAAGAATGTGTGTGACTACGAATGATACGGTTTCCGTTAAGATCAATTTTGGCTCAGTATATGGACTTCTGTTGGACTAAACGAAAAGTCCACTTTTTATGCTCACTTTATAGAGCAATAGTGACATGGCATAATAACTCGTTTTTATTGGCTGATTTAATTTGCTTACGTGGAGGGTCTAAATGAGCTTAGTATTGCCATTTTAGTATTATAAGATTTCAAGAAACCTATTTGATACTTTCTTTCATTTTCATATCTCTACACATTATATGTATCAATTTGTCTGATGATATGAATTTAAATATCTTTATTTAGTCATGATTTTTCCATATTCAACATTTAAGAAAATAACTTATGAGGTATATAATTATCTCCAAAGTAATCTTTCAATTAAAGGTAACTAGATTCTAATCCGCGCGGTTGTACATGATTATTTATATTTATAATTTATCTTTAAACTAAAATTTCATGATTTGATAATGTTTTATAAACTTCAGTTCACGTCCATATTGTAAATATTGTTTGATTCTGGTTCGTTTGTAAGTTTTAGTTTTATGTTCAGAAAATATAGTAATTGTTCGCTTATTTATGAATTTGGGTTTGATTTTGGTTTTGTTATATGGCGTTGGTTCAAATGGCAGCAATTCGATAAATTTTGAGTTGAGTTTGAGCATGTGGGTTTGATAGGGAATTGGAATCTTCCATCTTCATACTGATTTAGATAACTATATTTTTAGTTACATTTTCTGATTTTTATTGTTTGTTATTGAATCTTCTTATATTTTAAATATGTTTAGTGAATTGGTATATCTCGATTAATGTTCTGAGAATTGGTTTATTCTCTAAATTTAATTAGATGGTCATATACCCTAAATTTAATTATGTAGTGCAGGAAAGAAGCCATGAGTTATGTACTGATGTGGGATGAGATATGTTAGATTACTTTAATACAAAGCTTACGTTAATATCCAAGGAAGCAAAGATGTTTTGATATAATATGCGGTTATAAGGCAAAAGACCAATCCCTTAAGAGGCCCCAAACTTTCATTATTTTGCCATCTACTTAGGCTTAGCAGCCAAACATTCAGCTATATTCATGGTTCAATCAACGGAATGTTGCTCTTCTCAGCTTCATCATCTGCCTAGTCTCTGAAAGAAAGAAGAATCAAACTCGTAAATGATCTCAAGAGCAGATATATGTAAAATTAATTTGTTACATTATTAATATAAAATATTTATCGTGTTTAACAAATTAAGTGGCTTATGTTGTCAAAGTCATGCAATTCACATGCTCCTTTGTTTTTGCTTGACAAAGAAAGAAAAGCTTGTAAGATTATATTATGGATAAAGCGTTTACTCTAACTTTAAGCTCATTTTGCAACCAACCTATCTCTTGGTTCTCATCTTTTTACAGTGCAAGAGTCTCCTCTTCTCTTTCAAAAACTCGAAGCTTGTCAAGTCCAACTTTGATTCTTCAACCAATTTTACCACTGCAATTTACTAATTCTCATTCTTGTAAAAGATTTTTTTTAAAGCTAGAGTTGACATTGTTTATAACCTGAGCAACCAAAGTGTTATGGGCATAAGCCACATTTTCAGCCATAGCCTCTTCTTAATTGCTTCACAATCTTCACCATTTGCAAGAGACACAACTGTTTGGGTTTCTGCTTAGACGGCTGGAACAATCTGGTATGCCCTCCAGGGCAACATGATTTTCAAATACTGAAATTGGTTATGAAACGTTAACGATATGATTGCTTAAGAAGCTAGAATCTTTCCAGAAGAGAAATCAGTTATAAGGGCATGTCATGCTTTTGGTTTATGTTATTAATGTCTAAGAAAACCAGAGAGTTGGTAGCAGTGTTAAGAACTCCGGACCTAGGATCGCTATATTCTTGGAAAGTTAATATTGAGATGAGCTCAGCGCAGTGATGAGGTAAAATGTTATCAAACTTGTTTGAAAGTGGCTAGTCTTTCCGCTTCAGCATCTCACGCCACACGTTACCGTATGATCTTCTTTTTGTGTATGCTTCAAAGAAGTCACCACTTTTGATTTGCAATTTTCAATCATACATATTTCAACCCAATACTACACCCTAACCTTTACTAATAATCAATGTTCAAGAAATCGCTAGGCGGTAACTAAGCGCTTTATAGAGGACTAGCGACTAGGTGGATTATTAAGGGCCTAGGCGAGGCCTAGGCGTTAACGAATTATTGATTTATTATATATATGACATTTATATGAAATAGTTTAGTTTTTAAATAGAAATATAAAATTATTGTGATAAATTATCAAAATTAGATATGCAAAATAAAAGAAATTAGATAAATTTGTGAATATATACTAATATTATTGGTTAAATTAACATATTTAGACTAATTTAGATCGATTTTAATTGAATTTGAATAATTTTAATCGACTAGAATCGTATAAATCGGTATAAATCGAATTTTAAGAAAATCGTTTCGGAGAGGACCGAGTTGCTGCCTAGGCGCCGTCTAGACCGATTTTTAGAACCTTGCTAATAATCAATAACCCATGATAGTGAAATCATATCTCATTTCACCCACAATCTTTTTTCTCACCATTGATTAAGATCGAGAAACAGTTGCTTCCTGTTCATAACATCACATATTTTTGTGTCAGCAAATTTTTCCATTCAAAAATTAATATTAACCTATTAAATAGATACAAAAAGCAGAGATATAGACAGACTTTGTATCGTCTTTCAATGGGTTTCGTCGTATCCTCGTCTTCTATGTATTAGTGAATGAAATATTACGATAAATAAAATATACATAAAGCTTGAACAATGAATTTTTAATTAGGTTAATCACAGTGCCATGTAATGTAAATACAGTAAAAAAAATGTGTTTTAATATAAGTGACGTGTGTTTAATGTAAATGATAGGAATATGTACAAAACTTAAATGACAATATGAAAGGGTGTTTTTATATTTAATCACAACATGTTCAATCACTACAAGAAAACATGCTCATTCTGAAGGCCAAAATCGTCAGTATGTCGTCGGAATAAACATATTCCGACGACATACCGAGGAAATATGTCCTCGGAAAAAACTCCTCGGAATTTCATTTTCTCTCGGAATTCCGTCGGAATATTCCGAGGGAATTCCGAGGAACCCTGTCCCTCGGAAAATTCCAAGGAACATGCCCCTCGGAATTTTCCGAGGGACAGGGTTCCTCGGAATATCCCAAAAGAATATTTTTTAAAAAAAAAATTAAATTTTTGAAATTTAAATTCAAAAATATAAAATTAAAATTAAAATTAAAAAACATATTATATAAAATTCAAAGTCATACAAATAAAAATAAAACATTCAGAGTTTTAGAAAAAAAAAACTATGGGTTTTGAGAATTCGGGTCTGGCATGCTCGGAAACACCTCGATCGGGTGCAACCTCCTCATCATCTCCATCATTTGCTCATTCAGCTTCCTTTGTGCCTCAAAGCCCGCCTGTTGAGTCGCCATCTGGGTCTCCAACGCAGATATGCGATCATCTTTGTCCTGCAACTGACCCATAAGTACTTCTGGATCAATAAATGGCAGTGGTGCAGCAGAAGACGGAACCGACCGGGACCGACGACCCAAACCGAACAAACGGCCCTTCTTCTTTGGAACCGACTGAAATAGATTGTTAATAATTACAAAAATAGTTTTAATATATAAAATTATACTTTTTTATAAATTGTAATTATACATGATTTATACATATATATATATGTATAAAAATTATTAAAAATTTTAAAAATTGTTATTATACATGATTTATATATATATGTATAAAAAATATAAATCGTTTATAAATATAGAAAAAGCTTTATAAATATTTTTAAAATTTTTAAAAAACGTTTTATTATACATAGTTTATTACTGGAAACTTGAAAAAAGTTTTTAAAAATCAAAAAACGTTTTAAAAATACAAAAATAATTCCAAAAAAACTAAAACAACAATCAAAACAACAATTCTAACTTAAACTATCCATTCAATCCTAAACTATCCATCAAACAACCTATAATCCAAAAATCTAATCTCACAAACCCTAAGAAATTGAAAAATACAAGGTTTACATAGATTCTTACATGATTTTAGAGGTGGAGTAGAGATGTGGGGTTGGGTAGTTCGAATCGCCGGCGAGAGTTGAGAGAGATCGGAGAGAAATGAGAGAGATGAGAGAAATGAGAGATGCGGCGGAGAAGAAGAAGAAGAAAGGTTGTGTTTTGTATTTAAGAATTCCGACGGACACGGGGTCGTCGGAATTCCGTCGGAATAATTAACTTAGGGTTCACGAAAATTTTCACGCGTATTGGTTTTCCCGTGTAAGTAAATTCCGATGGACATTAACTTCCTCGGAATTTCCTCGGAAAATTCCGAGGAAATTCCGAGGAACAAGGGATTGGGGTCTGAAAAATCCCTGTTCCTCGGAATTTCCTCGGAATTTTCCGAGGAAATTCCGAGAAACAGGGGTTTGGGATTTCAAAACCTCGATTTTTTTGGCCGTATTTCATTTTTTATACAAATGTAATGCATACCATTGAGTATTCTTTGTATAGATGATCATAAACCATGAAATAACAAAATTTCAAAAATAATTGTAAGTATTCCCTTTAACATTTATTAAAGTGTATAAGTGTTTCTCTTATGTTGTGTGGTTTTCATTCATGCAATCGTAAAATTGTTTGTTATCGTCTAAAACACCAAATTTTAAATTCATAATCTGGTTAAGACACTTAATGAAGGTTATATAAGTGTTAATCAATCCGCAAAACGTTGTTTTCTGTTAAAAACCTCTTGTTCCTCGGAATTTTCTGAGGAAATTCTGAGGAAACCCTGAAAATTGTTATCTTCCTCGGAATTTCCTCGGAAAATTCCGAGGAACAAGGGATTGGGGTCTGAAAAATCCCTGTTCCTCGGAATTTCCTCAGAATTTTCCGAGGAAATTCCGAGGAACAGGGGTTTGGGGTTTCAAAACCTCGATTTTTTTGGTTGTATTTCATTTTTTATACAAATGTAATGCATACCATTGAGGATTCTTTGTATAGATGATCATAAACCATAAAATAACAAAATTTCAAAAATAATTGTAAGTATTCCCTTTAACATTTATTAAAGTGTATAAGTGTTTCTCTTATGTTGTGTAGTTTTCATTCATGCAATCGTAAAATTGTTTTTTATCGTCTAAAATACCAAATTTTAAATTCATAATCTGGATAAGACTTTTAATGAAGGTTATATACGTGTTAATCAATCCGCAAAACGTTGTTTTCTGTTAAAAACCTCTTGTTCCTCGGAATTTCCTCAGAATTTTCTGAGGAAACCCTGAAAATTGTTACCTTCCTCGGAATTTCCTCGGATAATTCCGAGGAAATTCCGAGGAATATGGGTTTTTCAGAACCCAAACCCCTGTTCCTCGGAATATTCCGAGGAACTGGGTCTTCCTCGGAATTTCCTCGGAAAATTCCGAGGAAACCACATTTCTTGCTTTCTTCAGTATTTCCTCGGTTTTTCATCAGAAAATTCTGAGGAACTCAGTTTCCCTCGGTATGTCCCTCAGAATAACGATGTTTTCTTGTAGTGAATAAGTCCAAATTTAATACATGTCATGGTAAATTTTAAATAGGACTCTAAATCAATACATTAGAAGGGAATAGTATGGATGCAAATACTTGCAAAATTCAAGAGAACCTCAAAAAGATCTTATTTTAATAGTGTAGATTATCAATGATTATTCATATTTTAATTTAGAATGATATGCCATATGAAATTTGTCCATTCCGAATCAATATTTATTTTGTTCATTCTGAATTGAAAAATTGAAAGTTGAGATATAATTTTAGCTAATATAAAGCTGAAATGTGTAGAAAATGTATTGGAAAATATCTAGCTAGGGACGATGTAGTAGTATATGTTATTAGTCATGGTTTTGGGTATGTAACGTATTTTTTATACTTTACATACACTATGTTTAGTTTCTTTTACTAAAGTATATCAACTATATTGTAAGATTCAATAGGTATGTCACGTTTGGAACGTTTGGAAGGTTAAGTAATATTAGCAAAAGAGGATAGGAGGGTTAAATAATATACGGTGAATTAGGATTAGATACTTATGAATATATAGAAGTTTATAATATTATGGAAGAGTGAATAGATAAGAATATGATATGAGATTCCACATTTGTCAAACATTTTTTTATAGTACTAGGGGAAGTCCGCGTTTCGCGCGGATTTTGTTTCATTATATTTTCTTCTAACATTTGTTTTTAAATATTCTTTTTATATTTTTGTGGATCATTATAGCTTAATGAAGTTATAAGTACTAAGTAGTACGAAGTTTGATCCATTCTAACCGAAAATATATTTAAGTCAGGTAAACTACATAAAAGTTAAATAGTGATCATTACTATCTACAACTATACATGTTTTTTTGAGCCTTAAATATATAACTATTATGTTTGAAAATAAAATAAATCACCTAATTTAAGTAACTCATGATTATAATTTAAAAATTAATGGTACTTAGCAGTTTGCATAGTATAATTCTTACACTTTATTATATATATTTTTTTGAACACAACACTTTATTATATATAATTAGCTTATTATAGGGAATGACTGGTAACTGTCTACAACAAATATTATGTTTACAGTCCTAAACCTATAGCAATCATGGTTTATTCTCACAGTCATTTTAAATCTTTATGTATGCGTGTGTGTGCTGTAGAAAGACAAAATCCTAGATATAAATTTATGTGCTTTCTAAAGATTTATTTCTAGAGCCACAACAAAACAATTCAAAGCATTAGTCCTAGAGCAAAATTCTTAAAGCTAGCCATTATCAATCAAACCCTATATATTAACTAACAAAACTTATTTATTATATATTCTGATCATGGATGGAGTTTTTTTTTTTTCTAAACACTATTAGGTAATTTAGATGATTAGAGGGAAAACAAACTTGTGTTAACTATTGTTTTTATTGTTTGAATGTCTCCATGTGTGTTCAACATCTATCTCTTTAGCTTTATCTTTTATGTCAGTGTGAGTTTGTAAAGTTATATATCGCCATCTCAATTTTTAGTTTGTTGGTTGTTGGATTTATCGGATAAGCTGCAACTTTTTTAACTGTGTGATTTTGAGTTCAACCTCCATTGCGAGAAAGAAATTATTAAATAGGATTCTATTTTATTTTAGACTTTAGAACCTTAAAATATGTTGTTTAAATCATAAAAAAGTTTTTAATCTGCTTGTAATGAATACATGTGTTACATCGGATTTCAATGGTGTACGGATGACATGTAAGTTACAATATAAACTGATAGTCTTGTTACCTTAAACTCATGGAGTTATATCTTTAAAGAAAGTAAAAGTGATTTCGGTAGTAACAGCGTGTGAAATGGGCGTCTCTAGCATTGGTTGACATCTTTAAATAAAGTAAAAGTGGTTTTGGTAGTAACAGCGTGTGAAATGGGTGTCTCTAGCATTGGTTCATTTTGATTGAGCTTATTCTCCATCCAAACATGTTCGAACTATGCATGACTGGTCTATGTCTCATCCTTGAATATATCATTATGCTGTATTCAAAAATTTTATTTTCATACACACTTCAGTTGTTGTGTGTAAATGTTGTAAGCCTTAATATGTGTTGTTATTACCAAAATAGATTTGTATCCATCGGACATGGTGTGCCTCAATGTTTCTTTATCGAAATTTAACGTGTTCTGTGATTTATTAATGGGCTCCCGTTTAAATGCATGTATTAGAGTGGTTGGAGACAATATATGCCTCTCACTCTCGAGGGTTTTCTTTGTTTTGGTTTCAGTTTATTCCGGTGTGTTTTGTAAATCATTTTTTTCAATGTAACCATTTAACCAATGGCCTGTTTAAGTCTTTTGATATTAATATATTTATTTTTTATAATATATTCTCATACGGTCATATATTGATCATAACGAATGCTAATATGGCAATTCAATTCATAAGAGTAAATTGATGGTACAAAAAATGGTAATTCTCGAATATACATCAAAAATATTACTAACAGCTAATATGCACTTATTTCTTTAATCAAAAGTATGGCTTATTCTGCTGAAAGCCCACAAACCGCTGGAGTTGGATGCCAAGATGTCAAACGTAGATAAAAACACGAAAGAGTCAAACTCATTGTGAAGAAAAGAAAAGCCTGGAGATGACATTCACAACCCTTAAGTTCAAGCTATCTAGATGATCATGTTATGTAAGATTATTCAAATACTATTATCTCACCTTGTCATCTTCTCTCCTCACTGCAATTTGAGAATATAGGTGCTGCAATCTTGCAAGCTTCCTCACAGGTTTTTGTCACATATAGACTGAAAGGAAGAAATATGATAATAGAAAATGTGTTAATACACTTGTTAAAGAGTCCAAATTCAAACAAACTGCAGACAAAAGATTTTAAAGATTCAGAGCAATAGAATGAACTTACGTTTAACTTGTCTCTTATATTCTCTCGTACAATAGAGAACTAAGGGTCATCTTTGGGGCTGCAGCAATTTAGCAAACCAAGTCAGTATGCATATCCGCAAATTTCAATGAAAAAAGGGATTATGTGATTGTTCAAACAGTAGAATAAAAAACTCACATGGTTAGTAAGTAATGCTCTATCTCGATATCACGCGCAGTTGAAGCAGCTCGAGGCCTAGTTGCAGCCAAAAATTCACCGCAGACACCTAACTGAATCCTTTGGAAAAGTCTCTTAGGTTGTTTCACAAAGATGTATGTCAAACAAAGTGCACCATACCTTTAACAACAATTTCTTCAAGATATGTGAATCAAACAGACTGCACCAAGAGACTACTTATATACCATATCGGGCTCCCGATAAAAGCTGGTGCACCAGTTAGTTGCAGGCATAATTGATAAGCATCATGCCCTTCACTCTCTCAAACAATAACTTGAGTGAGATTCAAGTCCTAACCTTGCTTTATTCTAAAAAGTGAACATAGGATCCTTAGACAAAAAACACACCTGTAACTTCAAACCAAGCAATGGGATCAATGTCAGTATCCGTTATAATCTTGCTGTTGAGAGAAAGCACAACCTGTTTTTGCAAACAGAAAACATCATTTAAGCTGGAAAACATAACAGTGCAAGAATAGAGAGGGACACTGGTCACTAAACTACCTTGCTAAGAGATGAACTTTTTTTCTTAATCATCTCCAAAGCCTTCTCTATAGCAGGGTAATACGATCCTTTTGTGGGAACATGATTCTTGCTAAGAACAGATACTCCCTTTGTAACCTCATTACAACAGAAGAAACCTGACACAACAAAGTTCTCATTAGTGTAAAGACCATTCAATAACTTAAAAGCAGAAGTTGTTCTAAGTTTAACTGAAGCATAGTTTCCTAAAGTGCTTCAATATCATTCTCCAGCGTCCAAGACGGTTCATTATCCCAAGCAAGAGTTGCAGCCAACATTGAGCTTCCACCGAACTCATTAAATTCAACCTGCGTTTGCATCAGCCAATTTACACGAAGCATACATGTTAGTCAAACAAATCTCCTCCTCCATAAAATCAGTTCAAATATTCAAACTTTAAAGTACCTGAGGAACAGCAAAGTAAAATGCACCAAAGGTTTCCCATTACACAAATATCGTGTCGTTAGGATCAAACAACATCCCACCATAGGCACGGATCAGAGGTGACGTAGACGATAGAATTCAAATAGAAATCTAAATTAATTAATTAGATAGGATGATCATATATTTTCATAATGGTACTATAAATTCTTTCACATATTTTCTAGCAATTACATGTTATTTTGATGTTTATATAAAGTAGTCATTATCCATTATATCTAGTTTTATGACAGCATTTATCAAAAAGCTAACATTTGTACTTAATTACAGCATTTTGACCAATTATATGCATCTCACTTTTATAATGCATTGTCTATTTTGTTTGAATTCTACTTTTAGTATATTATTAATTGTAAGTCTTTTGGAAAAAAATAGATTGTAGTTATCTAAAAAATTTATTATTATTTTAACATCAAAATAAATAAATTTATTTTATTAAATATTTATATAACATAGTTTTTATCTTAATTTATAAAATAATAACATTACAATTACATTTAGTTATTTTCACATTTGAGTAAGTGTTCTTGTTAGAAAATTAAAATAGTACATAATATTAAAGACTTGTTAATATGTCATCAATATTGATCAAATCCACATTTAGATTTTACAGTAAATTGTAAACACAAAACTGAATTTGTGGAAAAAAATTAGGATAGGATGAATGAAATATATAAAGTAATATGATAGGTTCATTCTATTCACTTTATCAAAATTGTAGTGAATCTTGAAAATATTTTGATTTGTAATATTGAAGATTACTAAACAAATAATATAAACCTAAAAGTAAGAGTACAAGATAAGAACTTCCAAGTAGAATCTCTACAGTTTCAAGCTTGCACACTTACAAAAATAAAGGAAGCTGCCATAGCCATGATCTAGTCTATAGACTATATGAGTCTTGTACCTCCCATGACTTGGTTCCGTTGAGGCAGTCCCGACCAGTAAGAAGCATGGTATGGTAACCAATGCAAGTCTGTGGTGGAATGATGCCACCACCAAAACCATGCTCATATGGAATAAGATAGAAGAATCTCTTAGAAATGCATTTGTTGTGGAGAGTAAGAAGACCATTAATGGTAAATCATTTTTATTTTTATGGCGGGCAAAATATTCGTTCAGATATATTAACAAATGGGACTAGAAGTATGGATGTAATATTTTCCAGCTAAACAAGACATGGTCAGATAGAGTTATTTATTGGGTTAACCTTTTTACTTTTAGACATTTTGACAAAAAAAAAACTCAGATTGGGTGTAAAGAAGAGGAATGGCGTAAATCATATTCTGGTTTAGTGGACTAATCAGTCATGAACTGTACTTGTATCCAAACAAGATTTAAAATTAAGTTTTCAATAGAAAATAATCTAGAGCTTCTTCTCTTTTCTTATAAATAGTTCATATTCCGCTCTATTATCTAGCGAAAAAATTCAATCCATTCTCCCATTATTCATTATTGTATTATCAATGCGTTCTTTATTTTCCATGGATTACAGTGTTTTAATCGATTTTATCTAAATAATGTGATGAAAGTTGTTGATGTGTGATGATTCTTAGATTCAATTGATAGATAAAAGTCAACTCGCTACGTCTTTCTGATTCTTCTTCATCCTTTTATTTTGTTTCCAGTCTAAAACTTTCATATTCGCATTTTCTAATTTTGGTAAAAATATTAGGTATGTGCATTCAGGTCCTCAGTTTGGGTTTGGGTCGAGTCTTATCGGGTCTGAGTCCTTCAAGTCTTAAAAATTTGAACCTAATAGAGTAATTAGAATTTATCGATTCGGATTCGATTTGAATTGTGTCGGGTTCATGTAAGTTTGGGTCTAGTTGTCTAGGAACTGTTAATATCTGCTATTTTTGGCTTCTAATGGTTTCGGATCGATTTGGGTATATAGTTCTTGAAAAGAATCCAAAGACTCAAAAAATACCTGAAACCCAAAGAATACCCGAAAACCTAAATAAAGTATCCAAAAATAACTAAAATTTTATCCAAAATCTGACCCAAAGACACGAAAAAATACTCAAAAGTTTATCCGATTATATGAATTATATTTTTGAAATCTAAAATTTTATCTGAAACCCGAAACTATACCCAAAAACCCGAATCCAAAACTTAAAAATATATGTAAGACCAAAAATATATTGAAACATTTATATGAGATAAAGACTAAAATAGATCTAAAAAGTTTTTGTCCCCAAAATAACACTTAAAGAGAAAAATAACCAAAATAGACTTTATTAAATGATGTAAATATACATTTATACTCTTGGATTAACTAATCTAAACTTAGGTTTTAGAGTTATGGGGTGAAGTTTTGGATGTGAGGTTTAAAATTAAAAAAAATATTAAAATTTTCAAAATTAAAAAGGTCTATTTTGGTCATTTTTTTCTTAAGGTCTATTTTTGTGATAAAAACTTCAAAAGGTCTATTTGAGAGATTTACCCCGTTTATATATACATAATCTAACTAGAAGTTTCATGTATTTTGGATACCCATTGGATCTCAGGTTCAAGTTGGGTTGGATCCAAGACATGCAGATCCTCCACAACAAGACATAATGGGGTACAATGGTGTTACCGTACCCACCTAAACCAAATTTTTTAAATCAGTTTTGTTTCGGGCTTTCGAATCAGGGTACCCATGCCAAAAATATATATTAAGATTTTTTTTAAAAAGTATCACATTTGTGATAAAGATGATAAGTTGGAGACATATGATATAATCAGAAAATGTCTTCTTATTTTTTGGTATGAGAATGATTTGTTATTCTGATTCGTTATCTTTCAAATCTTATCTAATCTATCTTGATAACTTCATACCTTTATCAGATGATAAGTGATACTGTATATAACGAAGGAAATGCAAAACATATGTGTATGTACACATCTCTATAATATTTGAAGAAATGTACATACGTGTATGTAATAATGTACAGAAAGATCAAACTCTATGATGAGTTTGTAAAAATGTTGTATGTAATCACAGAGCTGGGCTTTTTTTTTTATATATCTCTACTTCAAACTTTAAAAAAACTAGGAAGGGACCAGACAAAAGGTCATCAAGACTCTTTTTGAGACAACAAGACTCGATCTGGTTCTCTGGTTTTGTCCTTCCCCGGTAAAATAAGCAAATCATTTGAGACACACGATTCAGTTTCTTGATTGTTTTGCCCTCTGTCTAGTGAATTCCTGGAGCTGCCGGTCATGTTCTTCCAGCATTTGATCCACTTTACTTGGTTGAGCCAGCAATGGACCCGACATGTACATTTTGTTGTCCCCAGAATCATACTGTTATGTAAACAAAACACAGAGAGAGAGATATAAACCAGAATGTAAAGTAAAAGACAGATTCTTGTCTGCAAAAGTAAAGGAAACAAGAACTCTCTGAGATTTACTTACCCAAGATGGGTCATTTGCCATTTTGATTTGCCTCTTACTGCTATCCATTGTGTCAGTTCTGTTGAATGCTCTCAAATTCTTCTTTTGCTGATCCATGATTCGTTGATCTGAGCTAATTGTATCTCCACTTGAGCCGCTTTGTCCTCTTGAGTTAACTCTGCTTGAAGGTATTCTAGCGGCTGCATTCCTGTTTTTCATCATCGGACCTGAGTAAGAGACTCTTCCACTTGCCGCATTGTTGCTGGTCATGTCCTTTCTGATCTGCATTTGTCTTGTTGAGTTACCCGGAACACAGGTTCTTAGATAAGGATTCTGTATTGGGCCAACAAGTTTTTATGTTTGTTTAGTTAATATTCTGATGGATAAGAGACAACACCAAACCATAGCAGATCAAGCCTCTCTATTACCTCCATAGCCGCTGTGAGTGATGGATTAGCTTTTACCGGAGGTATAAGTCTTCTTTCTAGTGATCGTCTTGTCTGAGAGTCTTGCTTCTCCTGTGTAGGTCTTTGTTGCCTCTTAGCTTCATCACGGATTTTAGCATCAATCTCTTTGCTAGGAGGATATTTTGGTAGAGAAGATGGATCACAAGCAAACGGCTCCGTTCTGAAGTACTGCTCCACAATAACTATGTGTTATCAAATCACAATATACTTTGAATGATGACAAAAGTAACATAAAGTTAAAGCAGCACCTCACTCTCAAGAGCTCTAGCTGCAGAGCCTCTAAGATCAGGATCTATGGAGAGCAAAGCCTCCAAAAGCGAAACAACATTCGTAGGCAAGTCCTTAAACATTTCTGCTACACGTCGTCCGTAAGGAAGCGCGGGTCTAAACGCAGCTGAAGGTGGTAGCTTCAGTTTCCTCCAGTAATCTTCTGTTGGTGAACCACAAAGCTTAAAGATTTTATGCAGTTGCTCCACCTACAAAACATAATATTATATACAAGAGGTTACGAGAAGATGAGTTCTAGATGGATTTAAGATTGTATATGTACCTCAGTTTTCCCTGGGAGGATCGGTTTCCCTGAATATAGTTCGCCTAAGATGCATCCTGCGCTCCATAAATCAACACCAACACCGTAATGAGAAGCTCCAAGAAGAAGCTCAGGTGG
Organism: Moricandia moricandioides; assembly: GCA_905132885.1. NCBI lineage: Eukaryota > Viridiplantae > Streptophyta > Magnoliopsida > Brassicales > Brassicaceae > Moricandia > Moricandia moricandioides. Next base: position 42,400 of record CAJHQQ010002124.1, read on the forward strand.
TCGATACCAAAGAGTGACAACACGGCTAGTCAATGGAACACGGTTCTGCGGGTCGAAGAACGTTGCTAACCCGAAGTCTGCAATCTTCAAGACTCCATTACTATCAATCAGTAGGTTTGATCCCTTGATATCACGATGCAGAACACCACGACTGTGACAATGATGAAGCCCACTTAGAAGCTGCTTCATGTAACACTTAACCTAAAGCAGCAGAACAAGAACAAGTTGAGTTGTGATATAGTAAGAGAAAGGGTGATGTAAGTAGTATAGTACCTGAGGCTGAGAGAACTTGATACCGGGAATGGAAGCAAGTCCAACGAGATCATGATCCATATACTCAAAAACCAAGTAAAGAGAAGATGAAACAGGGGCAGTGATCAAGCCTTGTAACTTAAGTACATTGGGATGATCAAGCTTTCTCATGACAATGATCTCTCTAGCCATAAACTTAACACTCTCTAAATCGGTAAGATCAAACCGAACTCTTTTAAGAGCAACAATCTTGTTGGTAAGAAGATCACGAGCCTTGTAGACACTGCTATAAGTACCTTGACCAATCTGCATCCCACACACAAACATAAGAATGAGAATCATATAAATATCTGGAAGAAAATAAACAGAAAGATGATTACTTTCTCAAGTTTCTCAAAGGAACTAGCACGTCGTGGAGTCCAACCCACAAGTGCTTCACCAGCCACAGAGACTAGCCAAGCAGGCCACACTGCTTCCTCCTTTGGCACAGGATGTGGAGTAGTATCTTCATCTTCGTCTTCATCTTCATCCGTATCACCAATCTCTGGAATCTCCGGATGTTTCTCAGAAAACCTACTTGAACTGAACTTCTCAGATTCGACCAATTGCAATTTAGCTCTATCTTGTTGGTCCTCTTTGCTCCAGGAATTGATCCTGGAAGAACGCTTCTCGGATGATTCTCTTCGTTGGGGAAGATGATGATGATGTTTTCTCTTCTTAGAGATTATGCAACCCATGAGGTTTCTCGAAACAGAGAATCACAACTTCATCAAAAGCCAAGAAACGGAGTTGGAACTTGCAGAGCGAAGATTAACGACTTTGAGGGATGGAGAGAGATTTGATTTTTTCTTTGGTTCAGATTGGTATCATTTGACCGAAGAAAGAAAGGAGATGTATTCAAATACGTATGATTGCTCTCTATGTATTTTTATTTATGCAAACAGCTAAGCTAACACAAGCCCGTCTCCTGTTTCGGTCAACGGAAAGAGATATAGAAATAATATTTTATGATAACTTTAAAAATGTTTTTGTTACAAAAATGTTTTTTTTTTAAAAAAAAATGGATCAAAATAGATTTTATTAAAGAATGTAAATATATATTCATCCTCTTAGAACTAAATAGATTTAAGGTTTAAAATTATGGGGCTGGAGTTTTGATGGTAAGTTTAAAAATTTTAAAAGTAAAAATAAATATTAAAAAATTTAAAATAAAATCGTTATTTTCGTTATTTTTTTATAAAGGTTATTTTAGTAAAAAAATTTAAAAATATCTATTTGAGAAATTTACATTTATATATTACATTTTTTCTTTTATGGATATGACTTAAATAGCTATATTGTTTTATTTTATTTTATTTGAACTGGCCATATTGTTTTATTGACCTTTATTCATAGTTTAATTTATTTCTAAAATTTATTCATTTTATTTACCTTATTAAAAAATGAAAATATGAGTGTATATGTTTTTTAAAAGCAATTCTTAAAAGAGTGTAAAGAAAGAAATATTTCATATGTTACTCTGTTTATAATTGATTTAAATATGCGAACAAAAACTTTTGATTATTTCAGTGATGCATTACTAGTCAAGCAAACATGAAAAGCTACTTGAAGAATTTAGAATGTTTACTTGATTAAGAAATAGCTAGGGTAACCATGTGTTGTATAGAGGATTAGTAACTATACAAATTATTTGGGGTCTAAATGAAACTTATGTGTTAATGAATTATTGATTTATTATATATATATGACATTTATATTTAATATTTTAGTTTTTATACAGAAATATAAAATTATTATGATAAATTAAATTATAAAAAAATTAGATTATTAAGGGCTCGCTACTTTATGGACACATCGAGTAAACTAATCTTTTGGTTGAAGCTCTATTGTGACTGATTTGCAACTAATAAAGAAAGGGATATAACATATCATTGGTAACAATGAAAATATTTATATCTACAAACATAGGATAACTTCATGAGAGATTTACACTGGAAGACACATTTCGAGTGTTTATTACATAATAAGTCAGTTATTACTATATGGGTAGTTTTCTATATGAAAAGACATGACTGTCCATGAAAAAGTGAAACCAGAAATCTTTTTCGTCACCTTTGTTTATGGTGGATCCGAGGGAAAAAGTAAACCCAGTTTAATAAATTGTCCAAATCTTTTAACTTTCGACACATATAACTATTTTTTTATTGTTGTGTTACGTTTACCAAGATGGAAAAGTTAAAAATTCTCTCTTGTGGTATCCATTGCCGGTGAGAGAAAAAAAGTGACGACAGAACATGATGACAAGAAGGAAACGGGTCGGGAAAGAATATGCCGAAGGCGAATTGATGTTTATCAATTATGTAGTTTTTTATAGTTGTATTCAAGCAAATAAAGTTTTATGGGTATTATAAGGAAATGCTTGCGTGGAGGAGATTGAAGATCTATTTGATCATAACTATGGATGGTGTGCTTACAGCAACCACACATGTTTCATGGCCCACACTAATGTATGTGAAGCTGTTTGAGAATCTTAAGAAGTTATTTGTGTGTCCATGTGGGTGTGAGTATTTTTTCGTTACCATGAGCACAATGATACCTGCGAAGAAAATTCTAGGTAGGTGCAAAGACCTGAACGGTGAGTGTTGTCCGAACTAAGACAAAAACAATGAATATGGTTGGACTCCCATTGGCATTGTAGTTGATGGCCTTTGAATATGTTCCTCTGTTGGTTAAACGTTTAGGTGGTGATGATAATGTGAAGATGATAGATTTTGTGGGTGCGAAGCTGCCACAACACACTGGTTTGACTTTAGCTGATGTGTTAGAATCTGAATAGTATAATAAAGTAAGAATTTTAGTCATTGCTTGTGTGTTATTTCAGTGGGACTATGTTTATTTTGTACACGTGTACAAGTCATCCACATTATAGGGGTGGTTCGTCTTGTACATGTGTACAGATGTGGAAGTCTACAAGTTGACGACCCTTGACTTTGTTGTTGCCTGTTTTGCAGTTGATTGTGCAGCCAAATATGGAGGCGGGAGAATATGAAGACGAGGGTTGAGGTGTATTTGATAATGGAATCATGGACCGAAAGGTGGATTACATGGTCGAGCTGGTAAATGAAGGTCACGCTTCTAGGAAATGTGAGTGGGGTGGAGGCGATAGTAATGAGCCTATGTATGTGCATGCGACAAGGGTGAGATAAAAGAAGTGGAAGGAAAATAGTGCACCAAGCAAGGAGGGAGTATGGCCTAATATGGTGTGATTTGGTGTTTACTAAGTTATGGTGTCTTTTTATTTATTTGTGTTGGAGTTTGGATGTTTTAATGAATTTTTGGCAATGTTATAATGCTTTTGTAGAATTGTTGAAGTTATTTGTATTGTAAAACTTGCAGGAATGATTTTTAATGTTATGATGCTTCTGTTAGACTCACAATAATAACTTATGTACACATGTACAACTATAATGTTGTGTACACATAAATGTACTTAGATGTTTAAGTGCTTTTTGATGGGTTTGGATGTTTTAGTGATTGTATTGTTAAACATGTGGTAGTGATGTGTGTAATGTTATGACGCTTATGTAAAAGTCTTAGAAATTGTTATAATGCTTCAAGTGTACATGTATCGTGGAGTACACATGTACAACTACGTCGTGTACACATGAAGCTGAGAAGACATGAATTGTACACAAGTGTGATAGCATGTCCAAAGCATTGTCTAGGACTGTGAATTGGCCTAACTAATGATCCCATAGTGTATGTTTAAAGGTTTACATAAGAGCATGAATGTTATATAATTTCATGATGCTTTTGAAGAACTCAACGTAATGGTTTCTAGTTCTATATCGCTTTTGAACAATGTCACTTCTGATTCGGATTTGGCAGGTTACTTGCACGTTGGTACAAGTCATACCTTCTGAGATTAAAGCGATATATAGTGGATTAACGTGTTTACATTACAACCAAAGACATATATAGTAGAGTATTAACATGTTCATCCACACTGACCACATTTTTTTACCTACATATTATAGAGTTAGAATTTATTTGAGTGGCTTATTGAATCCTAGTATTGAAACCAAAATTGCTTTTATTGTACACGATATAAGTTGTACACATGGATGAAAAAGCTTATCCATATAGGAAGTGTACACAAACGCCTCAACTGAAAATATATATATCGGAGTGGTTTGAATCCCAATATCGAAACCAAAACTGGTTATATTGTACACAAGATCAGGTGTACATATGGATGAAAAAAATTATCCATAAGGGAAGTGTACATAAAATATTTCATATTTTACTCATATTCATGTACACAAATTTATCTCTTTACAGTTAATAGAAAATAAAAAAAAATTGAAAATTAGTTGGAGATTAGTTTTGAAAATATTTTTTAATTTTTGGATGCATATACATATGTGTACTTATTTGCCAGTTATACACCAAAGAATCATTGTAGTGTAGTGGAGCATGATGTTATTTGTTCCAAGATGTCATGGGTTCAACGTATACCATCTTTTTTTTTATTTCACTAATGGTAAGTACATAAATACTTTACTTTTTCTTTTAGGGTTTTCATTTACTCTGTAAATATTTTCCAGCGCAACCGCAAATCATTTTAACGTAATCGATCTACTTTTTTGTTTTCGTATCATTTGTGTTGCTTAATACCTAGTTGTAAACATCTAAGCACACAAAAAAAAACTTTAATTATTTTGAGAAAATCCCCATGGAGAGTCACCACCGAGCATTCCACAACCGCTAAATCGGTTGGCTTAGCCACCTTTTCAAAATTATATATTATTTAGCTCACCCAACGTTACAATAGGAACCAGTTGTATCATTTTTAGGAAACTATAGTAGTTGTAGAAAAAGAAGTTGAAGGTAAAGAAAGAAAAATAAAATTTAATGCTGTGTGTATGAGACCCAACCATGGCTGTCGAAGATAAATATGTGTCAAAAGATCCAAAGGCTTGAATGTGTTGGTAGATAAGTGTCTTGTCATGTTTTTTTGCAGTATCTTGACCAATGTATTGTGGTAACATCCTCCCATTTAAACTGTTTTTTTTTCCTTCTTTAGTTAGCGATGAGGACAACTGAGAATTGACTGATTTAGTTAGTGTAAAGTTTTTTGTATGGACAAAGTTAACAAAAGTACCCAAGTAGTCTAAAGTGACCCAAAATGTAATATATATTCTTAAATGTGTCCGAATGTGTAAATCTTTCTAACTTCAGATCCACCCGCCCTAGCCAGCATTGCCAAAAGAAGATAATCCCTCCATTTTGTTTTCCTATGATGTTTTAGATGATATTTGATAAAAAAAATTGAAAGCTACACAAAATATATTTTGATATGGTGGAAAAAATCCAAAATGTTGAAATATGTCAATAACTATACGACGTTTATGTTAATATGTCACATATACAAAGTAAAATTTAATATTGTGGCAACATCATACTCATGTTTAATCGATTTTAAGATAAGTTAATAGAGTCATTTTGTAATTTTATAATCCTAACTCCATAAACCCAAACCACTTTCTTCATAACTTCTTCAAATATTGCATCACGATCGACTTCAAGCTGATCCAAAAGACAATCTACATAATTTAGTTTCTCATCTTCATCATTCTTTTTGAACACACCTGAATGAAAATAATTTATCGTCACCGATATTGCATCACTGTTAGCAATAAAATATCATAAGAACATGGTAAAAGACATCAACTGATTCCAATAATCAAAGTAAGCTCATAAACAAACAATCATGATTAACCCTCTTTCTTTAATTGACACTCTAACTTCGATTAAATCCAAGTAAGCAAGCAAGTGTTCATAATTGATTACTTTATCGTAACTCTCTTTCTCCGATTCAACAGTTTTCTTCGAATGACTCTCTTTCTTCAATTAATTTCCCTTATCTTTAAGAACCCTAAAACTGACTATCTCTTTGTCTTATTACGAAAGGAATCGACTCTCACTCTGCCTCTAAAGGAAATTCTCTCTCCCTTTCTCTCACTCTGTCATTCTAATCTCTGTTATCCCAAAGCAATTTCTGAAATTAACCCAAAAATTTTAGATTAGGGCAAAACATAGAAGTTTAGTCGAACACGGGTCAGGTTGAGGGAGTTGGGTCAGTTCGGATTTTGTTAATCAGGATTTATAGGTTTATAAAATTATAAAATGACCCCATTAACTTATTTTAAAGCCGATTAAACATGATTATGATGTTGTTACCATATTAATTTTTACTTTATATATGTGGCATGTATTAACACAAACATGGTATAGTTATTGACATATTCCAATTCTTTGGATGTTTGCGACCATATTAGAGTATATTTCGTGTAGCTCACAAACTTTTTTCCATGATATTTTTGTTTCAATTTATGTGATATTTTTTAAATTTTCTGGAGGAATACCTAAGATAGACCTAAAAAATTTTTTGTCACCAAAATAATTTTTAAGAAGAAAAATCGTCAAAATAGACTTTATTAATAGTGTAAATCTACATTTATACCCCTTGAGTTAACTAATAATCCCTTTGTTTCATTATAAGTGTCACTTTAACTTTTTGTACACGGATTAAGAAAATAATTAATTTTGCATATTTTTTTCATATAAAAACACAATTACCTATACACCTAACCATATTTCAACCAATAGAAAAATAAATTACAACATAAAATTAATAAATTCTGCATCGAAAGTTGAAAACGACACTTATTTTGTAACAAATTTTTTTCTCTAAAACAACACTTAATATGAAACGGAGGGAGTATGGACTTAGGGTTTAGAGTTATAGGGTGGAGTTTTGGAGTTGGTGTTTTAAATTAAAAAATAAATAAAAAATATTGAATTTTCAAAATAGAAAAGGTTTATTTTGTTTTTTTTAGATCTATTTTTGTGATAAAAACTTTAAAAGGTCTATTTGAGATATTTGCTCAATCTTCTATGTAAAACTATTAAAAATAATTAAAATATTAAAAATTAGTGAGTAGTTTCTTTATCTTATTTGTTCAGAATAGCAAGGATTAATTATTTTTGATTATTCCTTTTTGTAATAATCGAGTGGTTTTAATAAAAGTTTTTTTTTAATTTTGTATTTATGTTAAAACATCGTACAAAATGAAACAAATAAAGTACCATTCAAGATGAAGATCTAGGTGTTAACGACCTAATACTCTTAACTAGGGATACACAACAATGAAATGAGGATTTACTAAACCACCTTTTTGAGGGAATTAAGAATATTTACCTACATCAAAAAAATAAAGAAAGATTGATTGGTGAATATACGGTTATGGCCTTTGGTGAACTCCCCAATAATGATCAAAGACAGTCGGTGATCTGGCTCTCAAGCACAAGATTTGGTAACTGAATTTAATACCGAAGCTAAAACACATTTGGCGTATATTGTCAAGGGCAATTGGTATATTAACAAGATTAAACAGTAGAGGAGTGTTCATTAGTTCATGGATGATACTTCTCAACACTCTGGCTTAGGTCCAGAAACAATTGGACACACTGACCGGGTGATTGTGGTCGAGTGGTAAGGAGACGGGACTGGGACGCCAACACGTTTCAGGTTCGATCAACCTGCTGCGCGAAATTAAATCACAATTATCCTGGTCACCTTACACGGATATGGGCCCATGCTTTAGGGCCCATTTGAATACCCGGAGAGAGGGTCTATCCGTGGGCTGCACCTCCCCTTGGGGATTAGTCTGGACCTCTCCATGGGTCTGGGATACCCCCAGGTTAATCAAAAAAAAAAAAAAAAAAAAAACAATTGGACACACTTTTTTTACATGCCCTTACTTGTTGATGATCTGGAGATTATCAAAATGTCCATGTCAACCACCTAGTTTGACTGAAAAGTATGGAGAAGAAGAAATTATGTCACCACTGGAATATCTGATTACCAAAAACTTTTTTTATTTTGACTAATGTGGAGAATATGAAAGTATATATGTAATTACATTTTTAAGGAACAGCCAATAAATCCAGCGTACATTTGTTGGATAATTTTAAGACTTGTGGAACAAGCTAATTTATTAATAAGCGTCTAATAAGTTAGAAGATAAATACAAGAAAATAAAATTAAATTAAAATTGAAAATTTACTATTTATATAAGTTTTTTTTTTCCATATTCCACATAGAAAAAAAAAATATTTCACATAAAGTAGAGATCTAATAGAGATTTGTTCTATAAGATCAAGAAAAACACTAAGAACTCTAATTTTGAGATGATTATAAAACAATAAGAAAAAACAGTTTTTTAATTCTTTCTGCTTCTAATGATTTGAAGTGGTATCAAAGCTTAAGTGGAAGACTTGATCTTGGTGACATAGAAGAGATCACGTAAGAAAGAAGGCTGACGTGACTAGAGGTGCACCAAGCACGAAGGACGTTGGAACCACATCCATCTAATGTCTGATGCTCACATCTACAAACTATATAATTTGGTTGATGAGGATGAATGTTTTGCTGTGTGTTCATAATGAATTGTGGAACACAATTGAACCTGGGGATGTCAAATGGGCGGGCTGTCCATGGGAGACCCGTGTCCGAAGAAGAATGATGTGGTGACAGCACTTCTAATCCAATATGTTCCCGAAACCTTGATTTTCCAAGTGGGAGAACAAACTGCATCAGAAGATATCTGGGCAGCCATTAAGTCACAGCACCTTCTGATCGTGTAAGAGAGGCGATACTTAAGACGTTGATGACGGAATTTGATAGGTTCAAGATGGATGATAATGATACAGTCGATGAATTTTTGGGTAAGATATCATGCCTATCACAACCTCGTTAGGAGAAAACACAGAAGAATCCAAGATAGTTTAAAAAGGTTCTTAAAGGGTCTCCTGAGGCATAAGTATATCAGAATCTTAGCATCCCTTGAGAAAGTCATTGACCTAAAATCTATTGGTTTTGAGGATGTAGTGGGAAGGCTAAAGGCGTACGAGGATTGTGTTGGGGAAGAAACTCAGAAAAAAAGACCAAAGGAAGCTTATGTTTTCAAATAATTCCTAACATAGTCACATGAAGAGGAAATGACCAGAATGTGAGATTGACGAAGAGGAGATGGTCTCATCGCCTACGTGTGACGAGACATTGAGTGTATCTCGTTGGCCACGGTCGACCTCATCGACGAGACCGTCTTCTCTGTGTCTTGTCGCTAGCAAGCGACGAATCTGGATCGTCCTTGTCGACCAGCATGCGACCAAGCGTCCTTCTCTTTTTCACCATCAATCTCACATTCGTCTCGATCGAACTGCCTTTATTTTGTCTCAATTGGATATACCATTAATTTTTTACGATAAAAGTTGCAAAGACTTGTTTTCTCATAAAATCTCAAATCAATCGTATAAAACGATAACGGTTAACTTCACACAACTGTTATCTCGACTATACAATTGGTTTTCATCCTCCTATAGAACCAACGTCGTACCAAAGGCGATCTCTCCGAAAGAAATCGTAAAAAGCGTTTAAGTCGAAAAACAGCCTGAGAAAGGCTAAAAGCGGCCAAAGCTCACTTATGATGTCAGACAAGAATAAGCTCAAATTACAATGACGGTTTACTTTATTTTCGTAGAAGATAAAAGTAAAAGAAGATAAATGTCAAGTTTCGAAGATAATTATGAAGATCAAGAGGATAAAGAAATTTTTTAAATAGAGATAAGCTCGAATCAGGGGAGGAAAAGGAAAGATGACCGAACAAGGAGGCATATATAAGGAGAGACAAGAAAAGGAGCATGTGTACAAGAAAAATACACATGAAACTTATCACTTAAAGCAATTTAGGCAATTTTTGTTTTTGTTTTGAGTTTCTACTCGACTAGGTTTTCAGGTTTTAGGTGGTTATGAATAGAACACGCTGGCAGCTCTTGCAGCCGAGGCTTTTTCACCTGTTGTACGCTCATATTCAGATTCAGAATAAGGTCTTCCTTTCTCTGTTATTTACTTCGACTTGATTTATTTTCGACTGTTTTGTGATTTTGATTACTTGTCGTTGGCTTAGCAGATTTACGGGAACTCAGGGAAACTAGAGTTTTCTTCGCTCCATTCACTAAAATTGACAATGCGAATTTTGGTTCCCACAGTGTCATGGCTGTAGATCGGTTTCTCTATGATATTCCTCACAACAAGTATCGCAATCATTGTCTTAGAGGGATCTGTGTTCAAGGAATCATTCCTTTGCGTGCTACAGATCTTCGAGCTGTCATCAATCTAATTGACAGCATGGGTTGGAGGTCTACTGTAACAAATGTTCATGCTTTTTCACCCATCCTAATCAGAGAGTGTCTCACAAATCTTTGTAAACTGAGTCTGAAAGTCCAAATTAGAGGTGAGTGCTTTGAGTTCACTGTGTCAGTGATTAATCAAGTATTCAACACAATGGCTGACGGAAATTTCGAGAATTGGTGGCTCATCGATCTAGATCATTATGTGTCGATTATCACCGGTGGACAACATAGCAAGTGGAACGATCTTTCTGTGAAGGATCTTTTACAGGATATATTTGCATTTATAAAATGTTAACCTTACTTTAATAGAAAATTTTCGGTCTCATTTTTTAAAAAGATTTCATGTAACCTAAAACTTGATCAGTGTTATAATCGTTTATAAATAACTACATTTATATACGATTTAATCATTATTGATGTTCATATTTATAATAATCCTGATTACTCCTTAAATTAACATGTTCACCTTTATATTGGCATGTTATATAAACTTTAGTTTTATAAAATGCCATTATGAAAATAATTTTTTTATTATTGATGATAAAATTCATAGTTCTTTTAGAGATGAATATGTACATTTATTAGAAAGAGATAAAGAGTGGCAAGAGGTAGTAGAAAAAAATTATATTCAAATATACCGGATTAATTATGTTTTTATTTCTCTCTAAGATATTAGCTCATCAAGAAGCCAGATTTATGATTTTTATACTGAAAATATCTTACCAAAAAAATGAAATTATAGCAAAAAAAGATATTTTAATTCGTTGAAAAACTTTATGACAAACACATGGTTCCTTTCAAACATCGCATTATAAACAATTTATTTTGTATTATTACACGATTATGTATTTTAATCCTAGCCTCAATTTCAAAGATATTATAAACTGAAGATTTCATCTTTTAAATATTATCATATTCATTGTAAATATTTTTATATAATTAGTATTTTTAATTACATTTGAAATTATTAACTTATTGATATGTTGTTCAACTATGGTTGATCCGATGACTCGGTGACCCAAAATTTAGTCATGTTCGGTGAGCGGGTTTAAAAACATTGGTTTTAAACCTTCTAATCGTTGCTAGTTAATAAGTAAACACAGTTGTTCAGATTGTATAAAAAGGTCCATTAACCATGACAATGTAAGCTTGGACACTAACAATTGTGACCTTCCTCATATGATAAGAGTGTTTCTTTATTGGAACAAAAGCTGAGATGCTGTTGAAACCCGAGGAATGCGTTTCAACTCCTGGATGATCAAACCTTGCACATCAAGATCGTAGCTGGGTCTAAGAGAGATTGTGGCGGTCTTTAAATGCTTAGAGTGAGCTAGAATGTATGTCAAGAATTCTTCCTCTTCTTCTGCATCTTCATATTCTATCCACTCAAATATTTTGAGTTGTGAGGACAAGCATCCAGGAACATGGTTGGGTTGGTTCCATGTAAGAAGGACATCCTCGTATTGATCTCTGAATACCTGAGAAAAAACTATATATGGCTAAGCAAAAATTTTATTTTATTTTCACTAATGCTGTGGAAAGAAGAGGATACGTACGTCATCAACCATAAGAGTTCTTAGTTTCGGAGCATTTCCAAGTAAAAGCATAAGTGGTTCCAACCAATCTGAATCTTCTGTGTATATTACTAAATCTAAAAGTTGAGAAAAGTTGACGGTGTTACAACAGACAAGCTGCAGTGATACAAAGCAAAGCGTAAGTTGATGGGGAACAATATTAATATTATATAATAGAGAGAGAGAGAGAGAGAGAGAGAGCTACCGTTTTAAGACTTAAGCACAACGGAAGAGAGGAGAGAGAAGAAAAAGATTTTAAAAGCGTTCCATGAGGGTAACAGTTAGAACTGAGATATGCATCCTTAAGACAAGGCATATGATTGGTCGAGCAGTAGTCTCTGGAAGTATCCAAGACATGGAAGTCTTTCAATGCCGGAGTATCAATAACTAAGCACCTACCATTGTCTGGAATGAAAGATTGTAAGAGTGTGAGTACTCCACATTCACCACATGGAAAGAACGTGGAAGATGATGATGAATATGGAAAACCGATAAAGTATCGAAGCATAGTTGGTGGTTTGTTGTACTTTTGTACATCAAGGCTTGAGATTATGTTTGCAAGTTCATATCTCTCACGTTACTTGTCTGCACTACTCACAAAGCATTACCAAGAAGCAAAAAGAGTTCTAAAGTATATTAAAGGAGCATCTCATTTTGGAGTTCAGTTTACAAGCGCCAACAATCCAGAGTTATGTGGTTACTCAGACAGTGACTAAAGTGGCTCAAATGAAGACGAAAATAGCACGTTTGGATACATATTTATGTATGGTTCTACTGTGTTTTGTTGGCAATTAAGTAAACAAAAAAAGTGACACAATCTACCGCAGATGCAGAGTATATTGCGGTATGTGTGGCGGCAAATCAAACCGTTTGGCTACAAAGACTATTGAGTGAAATTGGTTTTAACATTGAAGATAGAAGTTCCAATTTACTGTGATAACAAGTCTGCGGTCGCGATAGGTAAAAATCCAGTGTAACATCGAAGAACATAGCACATCGAGATTAAGTACCATTTCATATGTGAGGTAGAACACAAAGGTCTTATCCAACTCAAATATTTCCAAGGAGAGGTTCAACTTGCTGATTTGCTTACAAAAGCACTTAGTACTACAAAATTTGAAGAATTGCAAAAAAAACTTGGAGTTGGACATAAACTCAATTAAGGAGGGATATTAGTTTGTAATTGAGTTCTTAGTCATATGTTATTTAGTTATTAAGTAAGGTATAATGTTGTATCAAAAGGTGGGTATAAGATTCGTGACTTTAGGTTGGATAGTTGTGTCTCTTATTCCAAGAGTTACAATGTTTCGTCAAGTAATGTCGAACATATATAAGTGTATGTGTTTTGTCTTAGTAAAATAACAAGTTCCAGTAATACTAAATTTTTATTTTAATAAAAACAGAGCATGTCGATTATAAACGTAATATGTATTCTTTCTATTTCACAAGTAAAACTTTTTTTGTTTTGTGCAAGAAGAAACAATTTCTTTTAACATAGTTGACATCTCAAATCTATTTTCTTTCCACGGCTTGCTATTCCTTTAGCAACAGGGCGGGCAATGGATAGACATTTCCATATAAACACCTTGAGTTTCGGGAGAATTTTCAAAAACCAGATATTTTCTTTAAGAGGATTCACTGATGGCATCACCTCATCTTCAGCCCTTCATCACTCTAAATGGTTATAAAATATATTTGGTGTAACACATAAATTAGAAGAATTTATTTGCATTTATTAAATATTAGCCTTAATTTAATAAAAGAAAATTTCTGTGTCATTTTTTAAAAAGATTTCATGTAACCTAAAACTTGATCAATTTTATAATATTTTATAAAAAAATACATTTATACACGATTTAATCATTCTCCATGTTCGTAATAATAATAAGCCATGATTACTCCTTAAATTAAGATGTTCACCTCTATATTGGCATGTTATATAAACTTTAAAGGTTAGTTACTTTTACAAAATGTCATTATGAAAATATTTTTTTTATTATTGATGACAAAATTCGTAGTGTTTTATCCTAGACGACTTATTGGGAGGTCTTTTATGGTATTTTGAGATTTTTTTTAACAAAGAAAATTGGAAGACTTTCAGATAAGTCGACTCTTAAAATACATATAAAAGTCAATTGCAAAACCAACCTCTGTATTGACCAGACGACTTCCATGTAAGCCTTCTACGTCCAGAAGACTTACACAAAAGTCGTCTAGGCGAACAAATCTGGAAAAAAAATGATTTCATAACTTAAATTAGTGAGATAGCTTCCTTAGCACACATAAGTCTTCTCTAAGCACACATAAGCTCAAAAAAAGTGACCCACCAACAATCGTAAGCTTAAATCAAAATCTTGAATTTTTAAGATGAATATAGAGAGAAAGTAAAAAATATTTAGTTTTTGAGCATAAGAAATGAGATAAGAAGATTGAAAACCGATTTTTATGTGCATTAATAGCTTCAAATTTGTTATTCATGGTGGTTGGTGTATTGATGGCAATGACATTATTGTAAATATTTGATGAAAATGATGATGATAGAGTAAAATACTCATTTTCTTAAAAAATGGCATTTCCGTGATAATAAAAAAAAAATTGTTTAATAGGGCAAATGAAAATTTCAAAAACCATGGGTTAGTTTTGTGTTTGACATTAAGTTTTGAGTCATTTTTGCAAAAAAAAAAGCCCTTTATAAAATGCCATTATGAAAATAATTTTTTTATTATTGATGATAAAATTCATAGTTCTTTTAGAGATGAATATGTACATTTATTAGAAAGATATAAAGAGTGGGAAGAGGCAATAGAAAAAAATTATATTCAAATACACCAGATTAGTTATGTTTTATTTCTCTCTAAGATATTATTTCATCAATAATTGACAAAGCCAAATTTATGAATTTTATACTAAAAATATCTTACCAAAAAAATGAAATTATAGCAAAATAATTATATTAATTTCGGTGAAAAACGGTATAACAAACACATGGTTACTTTCAAACATCGCATTAGAAACAAGTTATTTTGTATTATTACACGATTATGTTATTAAATCCTAGCCTCAATTTCAGAAATATTATAAACTGAAGATTTTCATCTTTTAAATATCATCATATTCATTGTAAATATTTTTACATAACTAGTATGTTAAATAACATTTAAATTTATTAACTTATTGATAAATTGTTCAACCACGGTCGATCCGATGAATCGGTGACCCAAAAATTAGTCTGGTTCGGTGAGCGAGTTTAAAAACATTGGTTTTAAACCTTCTAATCGTTGCAAGTTGTATATATATAAGTAAACACAGTTGTTCAGATTGTAAAAAAGGGTCCATTAACCATGACAATGTAAGCTTGGACACTAACAATTGTGACCTTCCTCATATGATAAGAGTGTTTTTTTATTGGAACAAAAGCTGAGATGCTGTTGAAACCCGAGGAATGCGTTTCAACTCCTGGATGATCAAACCTTGCACATCAAGATCGTAGCTGGGTCTAAGAGAGATTGTGGCGGTCTTTAAATGCTTAGAGTGAGCTAGAATGTATGTCAAGAATTCTTCCTCTTCTTCTGCATCTTCATATTCTATCCACTCAAATATTTCGAGTTGTGAGGACAAGCATCCGGGAACATGGTTGGGTTGGTTCCATGTAAGAAGGGCATCCTCGTATTGATCTCTGAATACCTGAGAAAAAACTATATATGGCTAAGCAAAAATTTTATTTTATTTTCACTAATGCTGTGGAAAGAAGAGGATACGTACGTCATCAACCATAAGAGTTCTTAGTTTCGGAGCATTTCCAAGTAAAAGCATAAGTGGTTCCAACCAATCTGAATCTTCTGTGTATATTACTAAATCTATAAGTTGAGAAAAGTTGACGGTGTTACAACAGACAAGCTGCAGTGATACAAAGCAAAGTGTAAGTTGATGGGGAACAATATTAATATTATATAATAGAGAGAGAGAGAGAGAGAGAGAGAGAGAGAGAGAGAGAGCTACCGTTTAAGACTTAAGCACAACTTAAGAGAGGAGAGAGAAGAAAAAGATTTTAAAAGCGTTCCATGAGGGTAACAGTTAGAACTGAGATATGCACCCTTAAGACAAGGCATATGATTGGTGGAGCAGTAGTCTCTCGAAGTATCCAAGACGTGGAAGTCTTCCAATGCCGGAGTATTTATTCTGATCCAAACACTCTATATATCTGACATATTAAGATAAATGTTTAGCTTCTATTACTAATATAAGACAAGAAAACATAATCTATATAACATAACATAACTGAATATTACACTTTTAACACATTTTTGTCTAAATTTCAACACTTGGATCAGAATAAATAGTTTGCCATAAGGGGATAGATGTATATAAGTTAAAAAAAAATAAGAATACCAGTTAAGAAATGACGCGTAGAATAAACGTTTCCTAATTTTATCTCTTTTTATATTAGATGTGGAAAGAAAAATCCCGGAAATCTAAATTGTACTGAAAATAATCCAAATTGAATCTGGTATAATACATGAATGAGTTTTGTTCTACGGTATTTTAGGTTTGAGATTTTACCAAAATAAATTCAAACTTGAATAGATATTCGAATAAACCTAAAAAATTCAAAAACCAAAAGAAAATTATACTAAATCAGAATCCAATCTTGTTAGCATATTCAGAATTTTAATCATATCGGACCAAATCTACCACTTACCCTCGTTCCAAATCAAACAACTGTAATGTCAGTTGTTAATTGTTATAATTATAATGGAATATAGGTGCATGTAGTATTATTAGTATATAATGAGTTAAGTTTTTCAAGATATACTAATAATACTGAGCAAGACATATGAACAAAGTTTTTATACAGTTATGCTAGATAACATAAAAAATATATTACTACTACACCAAACCGAAACCATCGTCGATTGGTTTCAACCGGGTTATCCAAATAATTGGTTCTTTCAAGCACATCAAATCTGGTAGAAGCAATCATGAATCAGAGATTGTCTTCTAAATAGATTGCATCAATTGAAGGTTGGCAATTGATGCAATCTATTTAGAAGACAATCTCTGATTCATGATTGCTTCTACCAGATTTGATGTGCTTGAAAGAACCAATTATTTGGATAACCCGGTTGAAACCAATCGACGATGGTTTCGGTTTGGTGTAGTAGTAATATATTTTTTATGTTATCTAGCATAACTGTATACAAACTTTGCTCATATGTCTTTCTCAGTATTATTAGTATATCTTGAAAAACTTAAATCATTATATAGTAATAATACTACATGCACCTATATTCCATTATAATTATAACAATTAACAACTGACATTACAGTTGTTTGATTTGGCACGAGGGTATGTGGTAGATTTGGTCCGATATGATTAAAATTCTGAATATGCTAACAAGATTGGATTCTGATTTAGTATAATTTTCTTTTGGTTTTTGAATTATTCAGGTTTATTCGAATATCTATTCAAGTTTGAGTTTATTTCGGTAAAATCTCAAACCCAAAATACCGTAGAACAAAACTCATTCATGTATTATACCAGATTCAATTTGGATTATTTTCAGTACAATTTAGATTTCCGGGATTTTTCTTTCCACATCTAATATAAAAAGAGATAAAATTAGGGAAAGTTTATTCTACGCGTCATTTCTCGACTGGTATTCTTATTTTTTTAACTTATATACATCTGTCCCCTCATGGAAAACTACTTATTCTGATTCAAGTGTTGAAATTTAGAGAAAAATTTGTTAAAAGTGTAATATTCAGTTCTGTTATGTTATATAGATTATGTTTTTTGGTCTTAAATTAGTAATAGAAGCTAAACATTTATCTTAATATGTCAGATATATATATATATATAGTGTTTGGGTCAATGAAGGTTAATATATAATACAGACTGAAAATCAATGGATCAGTTATATTCTATATCACGAGATTATATGTGTAAAATAATTTATAACTTTCTTGATAAAAATTACGATAGAACTTTGATATGCATTTTTGAATTAAAATATTTATATATTTTTTTTTGAAAACAAGATAGCCTGGAGTTATTAATAACTCATAAATTTAAATTAAAAAAATTATGTAATCATAGAAGCATCAAATGTAATCCAATCCACCATATACTGAAATAAGTTTTATTTTTTTTAATATTTTTATCATCTGAAAATTATATTTATTTATTTAATTTTAAATATTTTAACTATAAATTATTAATCTAACAAATAATAATTTAATTAATACTGATTTAAATATTTATTTTATAATATTCACTTTTACAAGTACAACTAAATGATCTTCCGTGCTCATGCACGAGAACAAACATTTACGTAATAGTTGAATTATAATAATAGATAAATATTTTTCATTTTTATAGGTCTTAAGTTTTTTTTTTTTAATTTATCTGTATAATAAAATAGATTATGTATCATTATCATGTCGTCTTGATATATACAATTTCACATACTATTTTTTATTATTTCAAATATTTATTTTTGATATGCTGAATTACATCTATTATTAAAAAACAATTTTCATCATTTAAAATTGGATTATTATTTTCTTAAATTGAATGTAGCTCAGTGAAACTTCTTAAATTTGTAAAAATTTGTATATATTGTTTTATAAAAATAGAAAACAAAAATATTATATTAGGGTTCCATTATTAAACATAACTTGTAATACTTTGAAAATTAATACACACCAAATCAAAATTATTAGTTGATTTGCTTGTTCATATTAAGAATTTTGGTTATTCATAGTTTAGTATATTGGATTGTATCAAATTTCTTGAAGTGATCATAATTTTTTTTTATCACAATTAGACTAAAATAAGAAGATCTTGTTAATTAGATTTTGTTTATGTTTTTCTTAGGATGATAAATATATTTTTAAATGAAGTATAATTTTATATATGTTGTTTTGATAAAGAATTAATATTTTAAGTGTTGACAAATTATATTATAAAAATTCTAATTATTTAACTGAAAATACATAGATAATAAGAGATATAATTTATCTTGTTGCATCCTCAGATTTTTAAATATTTAATTGGTTTTAAAAAATCATAAGATATAAACAATTTTTTCAAAATAATATATTTAAAATTAATAGATTTTTTTTAGGAAACATAAATAATAATAAAACTAAAACTAGTGTTACATAAAAATCTATGTTTGGATTTTATAAATATTTCCTTTTTTATTATTTATGTGTTTAATTAAAAATGAAAATTAAATTACAAATTTAATCACAATTTTATTAACAAAAAGAAACATAAAAATTGTTATAGATGACAATGAAAAATAATACTTTTAGTTTATTAAGGGTATCAAAGTAATCAACCACCGAGAAAGTTTACGTGAGCACGATACTTGAGAAAGTTACTTCTCAAATAATATTATAGAAATGTGCTAAATATACGTTGATATTTGCTGTTTTGTGTGTACATTTATTTAAATCTAACTAGGAGTTTGCCCATAATTTTTTGGGTAGTAATGTTGTATGAATAAATATATATTATGTTTTATAGTATTATAAGTTTTGAATAATAATTAAAAGTATTGAAAATATAAATTTTAACTTCAAATAATTTGATAATCAAAAATATTAGTATATATTTTTAGAAGATATATAAAATTTAAGATAATTCAACATCATAAATCTAAATCACTAAACGTCTTACTCTTACATAGAAATAATATTATAATTAGTTCATGTAACTGAGTGTATTTAACATGTGAAAAAAAGAGAAAAAGTGCTTTTGTATATCTCCAAGACGTGGGTCAAAGGCTTCTGTAACTCGGATATAAGCTTTGCTGATTTGTTTTACTTACGTTTCTTTGATTGGTTTGATTGTTTTCAATTTATTTTAAATTAGAAAGATAATTTCTTTTTTGTTTATTTTAAAATATTTGGTAAAAATAAAAATTTGGATATAATCTAAAACATTAAATTCTATTTTCTTATAGAATAAAATATTTAAATATAAAAACAAATTGCAGATAATTGATTGTTGATTTGCTTATTTTACTGTTGATAAAATGAATAAAATCTAAAATAATCAAATACTTAAATTGTAACAATTTTTTAAAAGATTTCACCTATGAACTTACATATAATCAAAAATCATTTAACTAATTTCTCTTTTAATATATAATCAAAATAGTAATATAGTTTTATATGATTTATAAATTCTTATAAATATACATTCATACAATTTTAAGTATATCTGTAACCCTTTTAACAACTATATACAAATTTATAAGCCTTTTTTTGTAGTTCACCTTATTTACAATTGCTTGATTATTTGATTTAATAATACAATCTGTCAATAAAAATGACTTTTAAGATTCTATTAAGGTAATGCAATATAAAATTGAAGATAGATGATTTTAGAATTACTGTTTATTTTAGAATTGATAAAAATAAGTAGAATCTAAACCTCATCAATACTATAACAATCTTTAAGGTTTCATCTATAAGTGTCATAACCAAAGTTCACTTAAATGATTTCTATTTTAAGGTAATTCACACTTAATTTAGTGTTGTAGAATGAAGAAGTTAATGACCGTTTTTAATATACATGACTATATTAATATAGGGTTTAAGTCGAAGTTGGTTTGTGGTGAGTAATTTTAAATGTTTACTATATATTCATAACAAAATATTAAGTTTGTTATGATTTAAATTTAAAAAATATATGCTCTTTGAAATTACAGACTCTGACTCTATTATATCATTTAAATAAACAAAAATATTTTTAGTATAATATTTGGTTATTCATAAATATTAGGATATTAGTTAACATTAAATTTAAATCGTTACTACATTTTTTTTGCACGTGACCTACATGATTTCTACCACATTGTGCAACACTTGGGGAGTCCATTGATGTTTACAGAGCATGTTTCTGCACGTGTTAGCATTTGATGCTGATCTTATCTTTATTTTAGATTGAAGTTAGGCTATTGTTTTATTTGATAACTAGATTTTATCCGCGCTTTCAAAACGCGGAATTTATTTCCTTTTAATATTTTTAGTTATTCGGAGAATCAATTTTCTTTTTAAATAAATAATTATGATATTATTCGATATGCAAAAATTATTATATATTCTAAAATATTCTTAATTTGCGTTATTATAGTAGGTAAATTAAAATATTTTAAAAATTAATTACAAATATTGTGTAATTCACATTTAATTTAGTGTTGCAGAACGAAGAAGTTAATGACCGTTCGTAATATACATGGCTATATTAATATAGGGTTTAGGCCGAAGTTGGTTTGTGGTGAGTGATTTTAAATGTTTACTATATATTCCTAACAAAATATTAGGTTTGTTATGATTTAAATTTAAAAAATATATTCTCTTTGAAAATACCTACTACGATTCTATTATATCATTTAAAAAATCAAAAATATTTTTAGGATAATATTTAGTTATTCATAGTGTTTGGGTCTATGAAGGTTAAAATATAATAAAGACTGCAAATTAATGGATCAGTTATATTATATATCACGAGATTATATATATAAAATAATTTTTAATTTTCTTGATAAAAATCACTGTAAAAATTGTATGATATAACTTTGATATGCATTTTTGAATTAATATATATATATATTTTTTGGAAGACAAGATAGTCTGGTGTTAATAATAACTTATAAATTTAAATTTAAAAATCTATGTTGTCCAAAGAAACAACAAGTGTAACCCAATCCACCATATACTCAAATAATTTTTATTTTTTAAAATATTTTTATAAACTGAAAAGTATATTAATTTAATTTTAAATATTTTAACTCTAAAATATCAATCTAACAAATAATAATTTTATTAATACTAATTTAAATATTTATTTTATAATATACATTTTTACAATTACAACTAGGTGATTCTTTCGTGCATGCACGAGAACAAAAATTTACGTAATAGTTGAATTATAACAATAGATAAATATTTTTTCGTTGGTTTAAATTTTTTAAGATATTTTGTAACTTATATGTATAATAAAATATATTATGTATCATTATCTTCCCATCTTAATAAGATATGCGATTTCACATATACTATTTTTATTATTTCAAATATTTATTTTTTTTATATTGAATTACATCTATAATTTAAAATTAAACAACAATTTTTATCATGTCAAAACTGGATAATTATTTTCTTAAATTTAATGTAGTTCAGTGCAACTTCTTATATTTATATACATATATTTAAAAGTGAAAAAAAAATATTATATTAGACTTCCATTATTAAACATAACTTGTAATATTTTAAAAAATCATACACACTAAATCATAATTAGTGGTTGATTTGATCGTTCATATTAAGATTTCTGGTTATTCATAGTTTAGTATATTGGATTGTATCAATTTTCTTGAAATGATCATAATTTTTTGGTTGCAATTAGACTAAAATAAGAACATTTTGTAGAATTTGATATATGTTTTTTCGATAAAAAATAAAAAGCTGAAGTGTTGAATTTTTTTTTGTTATAAAAATATTAATCATTTAAATGAAAATATATTGATAATAAGAAATATAATTTATCTTGATGCAGTATCACATTTTAAAAAAAATATTTATTTATAAAATAATAATAAGAAATAATCATTTAAAAAATCAGATACTTAAAATTAATAGATATTTTTTGTTTTAGGAAACATAAAGAATAATAAAACTAAAATTCTTTTTATATAAAAATCTATGTTTCTATTTGATAAATATTTCCTTTTATTATATATGTACTTTAGTAAAAATGAATTAAATTAAAAAGTTAATAAAAATTTTATTAAGATAAAAGAAACATAAAAATTGTTATCAATGACAATGAGAAATAATATTTTTATTTTATTAAAGGTATCATCAATATAACCAACCATCGTAAAATTAACGTGAGTAAGACACGTAAGAAAGTCACTTCTCAAATAATATTATATAGATATGCAAGATATACATGGATTTTTGTTGTTTTGTGTGTACATTCATTTAAATTTAATTTATGTATAAATTAATGTCTTACATAATTTAAATCTGCACTTTACCTTTCAATTCTGATGGTTGGGGACCTTTAGATGCTTCAGAAACTTCCTCCACCAGCGTTGCCACAGCGAATCTTCTCCCTAACGTTCCCTTGCCTTCCTTCTCTCGCTCAGAGAAACTCAGAATGGTCATATTTTTTAAATATATTATATTGTAAAAAAATCGAGTTTTTCATTAAAGAAAAAAATGGTCATATTTTATAAATATATTATATTTGAATAAACCAAATACCAGTAACGTTTTCTTTAATGGAGTATATTGTATATGAACATACAAAATTAATCATGAATATAATTAAATATTAAACCTAGTGTCTAACTAACTAATATAAATCCAAAAATCAAACTCAAATATCCATTGTGAGATATCTGTTAGTTTTCACACTTAGCCAAATTTAAAAAATATAAATTAATGAAATACTTCTATTACTCCTTTACGATAAATTTCGTCTTGAATACAAAATTAATCATGAATATAATTAAAGTTATTAAACCCAGTGTATAACTAACTAATATAAATCCAAAAATCAAACTCAAATATCCATTGTGAGATATCTGTTAGTTTTCACACTTAGCCAAATTTAAAAAATATAAATTAATGAAATACTTCTATTACTCTTTTACGATAAATTTCGTCTTTGATATATGAATACACTATTTTTTTTACCATTGTTATCCATTTTTCCAAAAAAATATTTTTGTTTTCAGAATCTTTTTCTTTATAAAAATTATATGTTTCATAGAATTTTTGAAGAAATTATACAAACCAACAAATGCAAGTATAATCTCCATTTAGTTCTTATAAGGAAAATTGATGCAAACTTATAAATTTAAAATCGAAAATTGAATATACCAAAAATTCTCTTGATAACATTCTTCAGGGAAGTATGACGATGATTAGAAAAATCTTATACATGGTATCGAAACAACGCAATATAGAAACTGAAAAGTTATGATGATTTGTGAAACCGCAATCAACAAGATAAAAGTTTTTAATATTTTTTTCTATCCCCAAGTTTTACTTTTAAAACCTCAGTATTCACAAAACTTATGAGCCAAACCTTCATATTCATCAAGTACGTATATGTACTCAAGATCAAAATTATATACACCCAATACTCTTTGTGATATATCACTTATATTAGAAAATATAAAAGTAGAGAATTTTCAAAAGTACCAGTGAATTTGTGCATACACATAATTTGATGATACAATGAAACATCTATAATTACCACAATTATACGTGAATGTCTCATATATATATATATATATTTGTTAATGCTTATTATAATTATTAAAAGGGAACGTGTCAATACATATATAAAACTTTTTTTTTTTTGTCAATTAACATATATAAAACTTTAAGATAAAAAAATATATTGGAAAACCCAATAATACAAATTTAACAAAAAACAAGGTTCAACTCAATATTTAGTCCTTTATATTTTTAATTTAAAAACATTCATTTAAATCTAATTTTAAATCAAATCCTTATACAAATCATTATTATTGAGTAACACCTGATTATAAAATCAATAACAGTGATTTTGAATATAAAATTTTAAATTATACAACTAATAATTTATGTATAAAATTTAAAATCATAAAACGAATAACGCATGATTTAATTTGTATTTTAAAATTCATTAAAATATTCAAACCAATAACACCTTTTAGATTTCGTTTTTGACATATAAATACACTATCTTATAGTGTTCCAAACAAGGAATCAAATTCTTTCAAGATCCGGTCAATCAAATTTCCCAAAAGCTCACTTAAATATTGGTGATAGTCATTTGTTGAAACAAAAACAAGATCTGAGTGTATTTAATCATCCTAAAGAATTTGGTTGGTAAGATGTCAGAAGGCAAAGTTGAAGAGAGAGATTGTGAGGACAGGATAAGTGAGTTACCAGATGATTTGCTGGTGGCGATATTGAGCCATGTCCCTACGAAAGAATCAGTGGCGACCATGCTTCTGTCAAAACGGTGGGTCTCTGTGTGGACGATGATACCTATACTTGAATATAAAGATGAGAAAGAAAGCAGAAATAGTGTTTGGTGGTTTCTTCACAAGTCACTGCAATACCACAAGGCACCTCTAGTAGACACCTTATCTGTGCTACTCGGTCCGCAATGTCCTACTGATTTTGATGTGGGAGAGTGCGTTGCAAACGTTGTTGATCGTCGCGGCGGCGTGCGTGAGATAAATTTCGAGCTTGTATGGTCCGCAGAGCCAAAGAGATTGCCCAACAGCCTTTACTCATGTGAATCTCTCAGGGAACTTTGTCTCTCCCACCAGATTCTTGTGGATTTTCCTTATTCTTCTTCTCTTCCATCCCTTAAAAAACTCTTTCTTCTCTATGTGGTTTATAAAGACGATGATTCTCTCCATAGGTTTCTATCGACGAGCTGCCCTGTTCTCGAGGCTCTGTTTGTGGAACGGAGAAAGGATGACAATTTGAAAACGGTCACCGTGAAAGTTCCTTCCTTAACGTGCTTATTCTATCATAATAGCTTTATGAACAATCATGTTGAAGAAGAAGAAGACAATGGTAGGTGCTTAGTTATTGATACTCCGGCATTGGAAGACTTCCACGTCTTGGATACTTCGAGAGACTACTGCTCCACCAATCATATGCCTTGTCTTAAGGGTGCATATCTCAGTTCTAACTGTTACCCTCATGGAACGCTTTTAAAATCTTTTTCTTCTCTCTCGTCTCTTCAGTTGTGCTTAAGTCTTAAAACGGTAGCTCTCTCTCTCTCTATTATATATAATATTAATATTGTTCCCCATCAACTTACGCTTTGCTTTGTATCACTGCAGCTTGTCTGTTGTAACACCGTCAACTTTTCTCAACTTATAGATTTAGTAATATACACAGAAGATTCAGATTGGTTGGAACCACTTATGCTTTTACTTGGTAATGCTCCGAAACTAAGAACTCTTATGGTTGATGACGTACGTATCCTCTTCTTTCCACAGCATTAGTGAAAATAAAATAAAATTTTTGCTTAGCCATATATAGTTTTTTCTCAGGTATTCAGAGATCAATACGAGGATGCCCTTCTTACATGGAACCAACCCAACCATGTTCCCGGATGCTTGTCCTCACAACTCGAAATATTTGAGTGGATAGAATATGAAGATGCAGAAGAAGAGGAAGAATTCTTGACATACATTCTAGCTCACTCTAAGCATTTAAAGACCGCCACAATCTCTCTTAGACCCAGCTACGATCTTGATGTGCAAGGTTTGATCATCCAGGAGTTGAAACGCATTCCTCGGGTTTCAACAGCATCTCAGCTTTTGTTCCAATAAAAAAACACTCTTATCATATGAGGAAGGTCACAATTGTTAGTGTCCAAGCTTACATTGTCATGGTTAATGGACCCTTTTTTACAATCTGAACAACTGTGTTTACTTATATATATACAACTTGCAACGATTATATGTATTTTAAGAGTCGACTTATCTGAAAGTCTTCCAATTTTCTTTGTTAAAAAAAATCTCAAAATACCATAAAAGACCTCCCAATAAGTCGTCTAGGATAAAACACTACGAATTTTGTCATCAATAATAAAAAAAATATTTTCATAATGACATTTTGTAAAAGTAACTAACCTTTAAAGTTTATATAACATGCCAATATAGAGGTGAACATCTTAATTTAAGGAGTAATCATGGCTTATTATTAATACGAACATGGAGAATGATTAAATCGTGTATAAATGTAATTTTTTATAAAATATTATAAAATTGATCAAGTTTTAGGTTACATGAAATTTTTTTTAAAAATGACACCGAAATTTTCTCTTATTAAATTAAGGCTAATATTTAATAAATGCAAATAAATTCTTCTAATTTATGTGTTACACCAAATATATTTTATAACCATTTAGAGTGATGAAGGGTTGAAGATGAGGTGATGCCATCAGTGAATCCTCTTAAAGAAAATATCTGGTTTTTGAAAACTTTCCCGAAACTCAAGGTGTTTATATGGAAATGTCTATCCATTGCCCGCCCTGTTGCTAAAGGAATAGCAAGCCGTGGAATGAAAATAGATTTGAGATGTCAACTATGTTAAAAGAGATTGTTTCTTCTTGCACAAAACAAAAAAAAGTTTTACTTGTGAAATAGAAAGAATACATATTACGTTTATAATCGACATGCTCTGTTTTTATTAAAATAAAAATTTAGTATTACTGGAACTTGTTATTTTACTAAGACAAAACACATACACTTATATAGGTTCGACATTACTTGACGAAACATTGTAACTCTTGGAATAAGAGACACAACTATCCAACCTAAAGTCACGAATCTTATACACACCTTTTGATACAACATTATAACTTACTTAATAACTAAATAACATACGACTAAGAACTCAATTACAAACTAATATCCCTCCTTAATTGAGTTTATGTCCAACTCCAAGTTTTTTTCGCAATTCTTCAAATTTTGTAGTACTAAGTGCTTTTGTAAGCAAATCAGCAAGTTGAACCTCTCCTTGGAAATATTTGAGTTGGATAAGACCTTTGTGTTCTACCTCACATACGAAATGGTACTTAATCTCGATGTGCTATGTTCTTCGATGTTACACTGGATTTTTACCTATCGCGACCGAAGACTTGTTATCACATTAAATTGGAACTTCTATCTTCAATGTTAAAACCAATTTCACCCAATAGTCTTTGTAGCCAAATGGCTTGATTTGCCGCCACACATACCGCAATATACTATGCATTTGCGGTAGACTGTGTCACTTTTTTGTTTACTTAATTGCCAACAAAACACAGTAGAACCATACGTAAATATGTATCCAAACGTACTATTTTTGTCTTCATTTGAGCCACCTCAGTCACTGTCTGAGTAACCACATAACTATGGATTGTTGGCGCTTGTAAACATGAACTCCAAAATGAGATGCCCCTTTAATATACTTTAGAACTCTTTTTGCTTCTTGGTAATGCTTTGTGAGTAGTGCAGACAAGTAACGTGAGAGATATGAACTTGCAAACATAATCTCAAGCCTTGATGTACATAAGTACAACAAACCACCAACTATGCTTCGATACTTTGTCGGTTTTCCATATTCATCATCATCTTCCACGTTCTTTCCATGTGGTGAATGTGGAGTACTCACACTCTTACAATCTTTCATTCCAAACTTCTCAACAAGCTTGAAAGAATATTTTTCTTGTGAGATAAAAATTCCACGATCATCTTGGATTATTTCCATACCGAGAAAATAATTTAACATAGCCAAATCTTTCATCCCGAACTCTAGATTCATTTCTTCTTTGAAATTTTCAATGAGGCGAGAGTTATTTTCAATGATTATTATGTCATCCACATACAAACTCACCACCACCAGATATTTATCTTTCGTCATCGTGTACACTGCCGCATCATTCATGCTCCTTTGAAATACATTTTGGAGAAAATATGAATCAATTCTCTCATACCAATCCCAAGGGGATTGCTTTAAGCCATACAATGCTTTGTGCAGCATTAGTTCTTCACCTTCGGATATGAATCCAGGTGGTTGTGCCACATAAGTCTCTTCTTAAAGTTCTCCATTGTGAAAGCCTGACTTTACATCAATTTGATAAATCTCCACTTCATTTGTGCACCTAGAGAAAGTATGACTCGTATTGTATCATGTCTTGAAACTGGTGCAAACGATTCAAGATAATCAACACCATATTCTAGAGAGAACCCTTTTTCTACTAACCTCGCTTGTACTTCGTGGGATTACTATTCACATTCTTTTCTATCATCTTTATTTCCTCTTCCATTGCTTTTCTCCATTCTTTGATATCCGAGGCTTCATAATATGTTCGTGGTTCCTCTGGCACGAGAAAGCATGCTTCATTTGCTTGAGCTGCTTCTTCTAGATCCACCCTTGGTGTAATTTTCATAATCTCAGTCTTGGATTTGTATTTCTTTGGTAGTTGAGAAGATCATTCTTCTTCTTCTTCATTTGGGTTTTGATTGCCAAGTTGAGAATGAATTGGATTGGAAAGGCCTCGACTTTTCTCTGTTTGTTGAGAATTATTCTTCTGGGATAAGACACATTTTCTTTTGACTTCTTGTTGTATATCCCAAATTTACTTCTTTCCTTCACCAAAAGACACGCCTCTTGAGATTTCAACTTTTTCCATCTTTTAAGATGACCATTCTGTATCCTTTTGATTTGTTCTATTTGGCAGGTCCCATAATGTGTCTTATTTAACAGTCTCAAATCATATTTTAGAAGCTTCAAATTAGTGTGGAACATGCTCAGCGCAGATCGAGAGTGATGTAGCACTAGAGTAGTTTCCCACACTCGTTGAACCATTGGGAGAAAATAGTGATGCTCAGTAAGATATCTGAAAAACATGAAAGATCTCCTCGCCTCATTTTGATTACTGGAAATATGAATCACACACCGAACATGATCCGATATTCCTCCTGCTTCAAATCGGGAAAATGATCAAGGACATGCCCGAAGCCATTGGCCATTTATAAAAACTCTTTCAAACTTCTTTACAATAAGGTCTTCGTCTCTTTTGTTTCACCAAGTAAACAACGCCCCCAGATAAACCAGATCTTTAAGACCCGATTTTGGCCTCTCGACCCAACTGGACCCGGGGGCTTACTTTAGATATTTCATTGCTTGTTTGACCCATTT